>CAUYRT010068310.1:0-39497 GCA_963574885.1 Lepilemur ruficaudatus | reverse complement strand
GCTCAAGGTCAGGAGTTCAAAACCAGCCTGAGCAAGAGCGAGACCCTGTCTCTACTGAAAATAGAAAGAAATTAATTGGCCAGCTAGAAATATATAGAAAAAACTAGCCGGGCATGGTGGCGCATGCCTGTAGTCCCAGCTCCTCAGGAGGCTGAGGCAGGAGGCTCGCTTGAGCCCAGGAGTTTGAGGTTAGTGTGAGCTAGGCTGATGCCATGGCACTCTAGCCCGGGCAACAGAGTGAGACTCTGTCTCAAAAAAAAGAAAAAAAAAAGAAACAGAAAAAGAAAAGTTGTAGTTTAAGAGGAAGAATGTGGGAGTAATATGGAAGTAGAGGACAGCCTCTGTGTTTTTATTACCTGGCAGACTCCAGAGATGGCAGGTTAATATTGGCTTATTTTGCATTTACCTTACAGTTAGGTTGCAATTAGCTGCTAACAGATTTCATTTCCTTTAAATACACTCATGGCTGAAATTTTTCTTAATAACTCTGGATAACTCACACATTTAAATAGATTTTAGTTTGGTATTTGATTAAGTTTATAAAATGGAACAAGAGAAAACAGGTTGTTATTAGCAAGAATGTTGAAGAAAAGTTGGAATTTTAAAAAATCTCTTTGCCTTTAGTTGTGTTAAATTGGTGGTTGAAAAGCAGATTCCTATTAATTATTAAGGAAAATAAGTTCAGGCCTCAGAAATTCTGGGCACTTAAGCTAGTTTCATTGGTATATATTTAACAACATATATCGAGGCTGGGCTTGGTGGCTCATGTCTGTAACCCCAGCAGTTTGGAAGCCCAACGTGGGAGGATCCCTTGAGCCTGGGAGTTTGAGACCAGCCTGAACAACATAACAAGATCCCATCTTTACAAAAAACTAGAAAAATTAGCTAGACGTGATGGTGCATTTCTGTAGTCCCAGCTACTTGGCTGAAGCAGGAGGATTGTTTGAGCCCAGGAGTTTGAGGTTGCAATGAGCTATGATAATGCCATTGTACTCTAGCCAGGCCAACAGAGTGAGACCCCGTCTCAAAAAAAAAAAAAAAAAAATCCAGAAGAATGGATCATTTGGGTGCTAGGGGAACATCTAGAATCTGGTTTAGGCATGTAGTTTTCTTAGATGAAATTATTTTGATCTGGAACATTTACAGTAGGAAAAAAGCTAACTATAAATGAAATGGTTTAGGTATAGGCAACAAAGGTGAAGGAAAAACAGCCTGTAAATGAGTTAGATTTCGAAGGCATTTGTTGAAATGAATGGATGAAATAGATTGAGATGAAGGGGTGATGGATGGGAGAAAGGAACAAACTACTGGATTGACAAGTTATTGGTCAAATATTCCTTGGTTTATTGGCAGTAGAAGGGATCTGTAGGGATGGTGCAGTTCAGCCATTTGGATTATATTAGCTGAATATGAACCTTACAGAGAAATAGATAGAGATAAGGGGCCCTAGTAAAGATGAAGTGGTTAATCATCAATACCAGGGCAAGGTTTCTGGCAGTGTGACTACAGTTCATGTTAATGGGAGTGAGAGATTTGGCAGTGGTTTGAATGGACTGGGTCCACTGCTTTCACATGACCAGGAGGGTCCAGGGGGACATTTCTGGATTTGGAGAGAAGGCCATGATAGTAATTAATGTACTTTACTATTTACAAAGCTGTTTCACATTTATTGGTTCACATTCTACAACAACCTTATGAAGTATTTATCATTATTTGCATTTTGCAGGTAAGAAGACTCAGGCTCAAAGAAGCTAACAGTCGTTTTCAGTTCTGGCTTCATGTTATAATTATGTGGGAGATCTTTTTAAAAATAGTGAGGCCTAGGCCTTACCCTCAGTGATTGTATAGTTGTTCTGAAGCTCCACTGTTCAGGTTTTTAAAATGCTCCCCAGGTGATCCTAACATGTCGTCATGCTTGAGAACTGCAGGGTTAAATGTCTGTCCCAGGCCATAGAGCCAGTAAGTAGCAGAGGCAGAACTTGAAACCTTGTCTTTTGCCTCTGAGCCTCATGTTTTTCATTTTTTTCCCAAATACTGCCCACCCTACTCATTTACTTTCCTCATTACATCTCTAATCAGAGCCCTATACCAGAAGTGATGGTGGGGATAGTGCTAGTACCCAGTCTGGTTTTCACAGTTTTTATTCTCTGCTCAGTTTCTGGGCATGTAGGAGGTGGTAGTAATCACTTCTTTGGGCCTTTACATATGTTATTTCTTGTGCTTCTTTTGAGCCTATTTCCCTCCCTGCCCCCGGTCTCCCTGATTTCTCAGACTTCAGTTATCAGTTAGGGTTTATAGGCTATAGAAACTGACTCTGGCGAACTTATGATTTTTTTTTAAAAGGAGTATTTTTGAAGAATAGTGGGTAGTTCACAGAATTTAACACAGTGAAAAGAAAGGCCACATAACTAGACTGAACAAAGTTCAGTAACTAGGGCACCTTTGGGGAACCCAGGAGCAGGAATGGAGGGTCATCTCTACAGAACCACTAGGTGTCTTAGCTCCAACTGCCTTCTCTGTTTGTCTCTACCCCAAATTTAATCCCTGTAGAGAGACTTTGGCATAGAATAGGTCAGTGGTCCAGGGTAAAGGGTCCTGTGATCAATGGCCCCACAAGAACCCTACCAAGTTAAGGAGGAGCAGTTCCCCAACCGATGGCATACTAGGCAGACCCAAACAAGAGTCACTTGTTACAAAGCTCTTCCTGACAGCCCTCTTTAACCTGCAAGTCTGGGCTCCCCTTGTAGATACTCTAATAGCTCTCCACCCCCATCCCTATATTATAAATGCCTATTTCCCACCAAACTATAAACTACAAGAAGCCAGAGGCCAAATCTATTCTGTTATATCCCCCAGATCTTAGCATATATCTTGCATATAGTAGGCTTTCAGTGTTTGGTGAATGAAATTCCAGACAGATTTAAATTAGAAACAGCAAACCTGTGTTGTCTTTTTCCAAGGTAGGTATCCACTATTGCCCCTTTGTAAAGCCTGCAACCTATGTGCTATCTGGACCCTCTGCCATTTCCACTGTCTCCTCTCTCATCTGTTCTCCCTCTCACCTTCTTAGGTAATTGCTGGCTTCAACCGCCTCAGGCAGGAACAGCGGGGCCTGGCATCCAAAGCGGCTGAGCTGGAGATGGAGTTGAATGAACACAGGTGAGAAAGTCAGGGAGAAGCAAACAATAGGACAGTTGCATGGGCCATTTTGTAAGAGAGGGTTGCAGTAGAGTGGGATTGAATTCTCAGGTCCTGCCTTGTCCTACCCCAGCCTAGTGATCGATACACTGAAGGAGGTAGATGAAACCCGGAAGTGCTACCGCATGGTTGGAGGAGTGCTGGTGGAACGGACTGTCAAAGAGGTGCTGCCTGCTTTGGAGAACAACAAGGAGCAGGTGAGCAAGAATCCGTGAGTATAAACTTTAGGCAACAACGGGGTAAGGCAAATGGGGAAGCCATAGATTTAGGGAATATTGTGGAGGAAAGTCTGGGTAGAAACTCATGTTGAAGACACAGCATACATAGCTTGTTAGCCTGTGCTCTTTTTTTTTTTTTTTTTGAGACAGAGTCTCCTTCTGTTGCCTGGGCTAGAGTGCCGTGGCATCAGCCTCACGGCAACCTCAAACTCCTGGGCTCAAGTGATCCTTCTGCCTCAGCCTCCCGAGTAGCTGGGACTACAGGCATGCGCCACCATACCCAGCTAATTTTTTCTATATATTTCTAGTTGGCCAATTAATTCCTTTATATTTTTAGTAGAGATGGTGTCTCGCTCTTGCTCAGGCTGGTCTTGAACTCCTGACCTTGAGCATTCTGCCCACCTCGGCCTCCCAGAGTGCTAGGATTACAGGCGTGAGCCACAGTGCCCGGCCTAGCCTATGCTCTTTATGCTATGCTAAGTCTGGCTCCTTAGACAGGAGGAGTTGCTGACCATGTGCCTTTTGCATGGGCTCTGTGACCTGGCTAAATTGGGTCAGGGGTTAGAGCAGTGCTTCTCACAGTTTAGTCCATGGATACCTGAATCAGAGTCACTTGAAGGACTAATTTAAAATGTAGCTTCCTGGACCCACTGGATCAGAACCTTTGAGAATGCCATAAAGTGACATTTTAAAAATCAGCAGACCAGGCAATTCTTATATACATTAAGGTTTATAGACCACTGTGTTTGAGAAAGGAATAATTTTAGTGCCTGGGCTCCTCTATTAATACTTGGCTAAAGGTAAAGTTAGAAGTATCATCTCTCCTTCACTTTCCCCAATCATAGTCCATTCCAGGTGGGGGAAGGCAGTCCTGAAATCCTTATATAATCTCTGTTGCTTGCCCTCTAGATACAGAAGATCATTGAGACATTGACACAGCAGCTTCAGGCAAAGGGGAAAGAACTAAATGAATTCCGGGAAAAGCACAACATTCGTCTCATGGGGGAAGATGAGAAGCCAGCAGCCAAGGAAAACTCAGAAGGCGCTGGGGCTAAGGCCAGCTCAGCTGGAGTGTTGGTCTCCTAGAGACCAAGGCCTTTGCATTTTTTTCTACCCTGACTCCCACTTCTTCTAATTTCTCTTTATTGTTATTATTATTTTCTCTGCTATTGTAATATTTTTTTGTTAATTAAATGTTTTGGTCAGAATGCTTAGCTGTATCCTGAAGCTTTCTCCCAATTAGGGGTGGAAATTATATGGGGCAGGAGACAGCATATGATTTGTGGTTTTTGTTTCCATCAGGTTAATGCTCACAATATCAGAGTAGGACCCATATTTTATCCCTTCCCTTGCAAATAAAGATGTCTACTTATTTACTGCCCTTCCTCCCCTCCAAAAAAGATTCAGAAACAAATGTTGACTCTAAGATTGAAATTTAATAAGCATTTGAAGTAGATAGCTCTGGTGATAATGCTTTATGGGTTTGCAAGAAAACAGAAGCGTGGTGGATGTGTCTTCGCACTATTCTTTAGATAAAGAGGTCCAGGATGCACACCTGTGGACTAGCTGTCCTGCCATCCTCACCAAAACCCCCAACCAGGTAAAGCTGATCATTCCAAAGGCAGGTACGATGGCCCACACGTTTCAGCCCACGGTCTGCACAGGGAAAATGGAACCACAGAGGAGGAGACTTGCCTGTTGGGTAGGGGCAGAGGGTGGTTATTGAAGCGAAGCACTTTGTCACCCACGGAATTCTTAACCAAAGTCTTGCCCATTATTTTTCTATTCACTTAATTTGTAGGTTCTTCAAATGTTTGAGATTCTGTGTACTTTAACTTTTGTCAACTAATTCTTCTTTTCCCTATTCCATCCTCTGTAATCTTTAGATTCTCCTATCTTCCCACCTTTTCCCCCTTCAACCATTAGACTGGCTCTCACGGGTATCATAGATGTAGAGGTCATTGCAGATGGTGTCTCTAGCCCTGGTTAGAGTTTCTCCACCAAACAGCACAGCAAAGGGCCCCACCACAGAACACGAGTGATGCCGTAGTCCATGGGGCCCCTTCAGGGACCCCTGTCCACTGCTCACAAGCCTTGCAAGCTGTTCCATCAAATGAGGGGTAACAGGTGGTTCCTCCTTGGGGGAGAAAGAAGGGACTGTGTGAAGGGATTTGGGCATCACAATTTTAGCCCCCTTCTACCCTGAGCAAGATATGAGGGGATAATACCTTAATCTTCCCATGACTCCAATGCCCAGCTACTTCTGGTTCACCTGAGTTGCAACCCCCAAAAAGCAATAGCTGATGACCTGGGTGGGTCCCAGGAGATTGGAGCAGGGCAGCACAGTGACCTGAGCGTGAGGCTGTGTGGCAACCTTCTTCCTTGTAGCTGTGGATATGCAAAAATTCAGGCCTGAGTGGGGTTTTCTGGAAAATGTAAGTGCCACTGCCCTTGCCAAGGATAGAAAGGAGGCATGGGGCAGTGCTGTAGGTCTGATGAGAGGGAGGGTAATGCTGTAGAGCAGCATTCCCCACCTTTTTTGGCGCCATTGGCTTCCATTTCATGGAAGACAATTTTCCCATGGATGGGAAGCAGAGGGCGGAGCTCAGGCGGTGATGTGAGCAATGGGGGGCGGCTGTAAATACAAATGAAGCGTGGCTTGCTTGCCCGCCGCCCCACCTCCCTCCAGCCCCCAGTTCTCAAGTTTCGTGGAAGACAATTTTTCCACGGAAGGGGGCGGGGAGCTGCGGCAGAGCTCCCTAACAGGCCACTGACCGGTACCGGGTCTGCAGCCAGCGGTTGGGGACCGCACCTGTAGAGAGTTCGGGGGTCTTAGGGTAGGTTCCAGTGGAATGAAGGTCCTAAGGTGAGCTTGTGGATAAATTGCCTGAGAATTTAGCTTTTGTTTTTCCCGAGTAGATAAAAGGAGCGTGAAAGGTTTTGGGAAAGAGGTGCCATACCAATAGGTGCGAGCGCGGGGGTCCAGCCTTAACGTGTAGATGCTTCCATATCGTCGCTGAGTGCGGATGCCTCCCTCTCGGCCAGCCACCCGCAGCTCTCCATCGGAGAGGCGGGTGCAGGTGTGACTACTGAGGCCGGCAGGAGGGCAATCGCCAGGGGTCGCCGTCCACGCCTCCCATACTCCACGCTCGGTGTCTAGCGCAGTCACTGTGGCCAGGCGGCGCAACCCGTCCCAGCCGCCCACCACGCAGAGCCAACGCCCGCCCACCGGTGCCGCGTCGTGGTGACTGCGCTGGGGGCTGCCCCCGGCTCCCAATCGCACGGCCTGGCCCCCAGCCGGGTCGAAGACCACTGTATCACTGCTGGGCTCTCTCGCTCCTCCTGCTAGGAGACCACCCACCAGATAGAACCGTCCCCGCAGTTCAGTGCATGAATGGAAGGCGCGAGCCAAAAGCGCATCCCGCGCCACCGGCCGCCAGGCCCAGCCCGAGCTCCCCGCCCGATCCGGGGGCATAGCCACCGCCATGGGCCCGAGGGAGGGGAAGGGCAGCAGGGTCTGCGGCTTGGAGCGCGTACCTACATGGGAGGGACAGGCACCTCGCTTTCCGTGGGCTTTCCCGGAACGTCCCCCTACCGGACATCAGTCCCGGTTCCCACCTCAAGCCTCTGCCTTCTCTCCGTTGTCGCCCAGCAACCACTGCACCGGCTGCAGTGCGACCGCTGCAAACTGAAGGTCGCAAAGCACCGGTTACCTTGGAGACAAGAGCTACTGGGGACCGTACAGTGGTGTCACCAAGGCGACAGGAGCTGTACCAGGTCAATAAAAATCCTGCGGGATTGTTAACCTCAGAAAGTCGGGGAACAGCCAATTCCTCCGAAGAACCCGTTATCTCATCTGCGAACTGACTTGCAATTATGACATTGGAGGTTCAGATGTTGCTTCACTGGGGTGGGGAGGGACCGTGTCCTTTTGGCTTTGGGGGTTTAAGTGAGACTGACCTCCCCTGGGATAAGCTAGGAAGGGGAAACAAAAGTCAGAGGGCGAGGAAGTGAAAATAGACTGAGCACTGGCCTGGGATTCACGAGACTTGGATTCTAGTCCCAGCTATGCCCCTGAGTATCAAGGGGACTATTTCTCTCTAGGCCTCCTCAGCTTTCTCATTTATAAAATGAGCTGCTGATTTATCCCTTACGACAGACACTCCGTGGTAAAGCCGTGAAGATTCTGATTGATTGGGTGGGAGAGTCCTTTCAGCTTTGGCCGCTAGAGGGCAGCAGAACCCAGTCTCTCAGGGCACACTGTTAAAGAACGTGTGTGTGCGCGTCCGTGTGTGTACGCACCTGTGTGCACGCACACTTGGCTGGGGTAAGGGAGAGAAAATACCTTAGGCATACTGGAGCCTTGGACAACTTTTCACTTCTGAGTCCTAGGAAGAGTAATTCTTTATTTCATCTTGCCTCATCAGGCTCATACAACTCAAGGAAGCTGAAGCGCTGTGGCATCTGGAATTCAGGATTAAGGACGGGGAGTTTCACCTGATGAGATCCAGGGCAGAAGCTGCCCAGCCTTGGAAGCTGGATGGGGGTTAAGTGGGGCAGGGGTGAGAAAAACAGACTCTTATCCCTCCCTGATCTCTTCCTTTTATTTAAGCCATGTTCCTGATCTTTTTTTATATATAATTTTTTAAATTTTGAAACTTATTGTGCTCCCTTGTGTTTCAGTTTTTGCGCTGTAAAGTTGCATCACGTAGGAAGATGTTGAATGGGAGACTGTCCATTAGTGTGGAAGACGCCTAAGCCCTTCGCTCTCCCGCAGGTTCCTGATCTTAGCTCTGTCCCCCCAGGACCCAGTGAAGAATGAAGAGGCCCAGATCCAAGCAGACTAGTTTCAGCTGCAGGAGAAGGAAATGCAGACCCTTTTCTACTCCCAGCACAGCTGGGGTGGGATGGAAACAGGATCTGTGTCCTTTGGGGCTGGGCTGTAAGTGAGAATGGTGACTGCTACTTTTTTGCCTTTGGTTTCTTACATCAACCTGCTCCCCATCATACTCAAGAAACTGAGGCCATAGAGAGTGGCCAGGGCTGCAGCAGGGGTATGTGATAGCATAGCAGGGCTTTCCTGTCCTGATCCCAACTCTTTTTTTTTTTTTTTTTTGATTTTTTTTTGAGACAGAGTCTCACTGTGTTGCCGGGGCTAGAGTGCTGTGGCATCAGCCTAGCTCACAGCAACCTCACACTCCTGGGCCCAAGCAATCTTTCTGCCTCAGCCTCCGAAGTAGCTGGGACTACAGCATGTGCTACCATGCCTGGCTAATTTTTTTAAATATATGTATATATATATTTTTAGTTGGCCAATTAATTTCTTTCTATTTTTTTTTAATAGAGACAGGGTCTCGCTCTTGCTCAGGCTGGTTTTGAACTCCTGACCTTGAGCCATCCGCCCACCTCAGCCCCCAGAGCTGATCTCAACTCTTGACCCTCAGAGAAAACAGCATGGGGAGGGCATAGAGCAGAAAGTTACAGTTAGGGAGACTGGAAGGTTACCAGGACCCGTTCCCTACCTGTACCTTAAAGCTGAGATTCAACAATAGCTTTGAAAGTCTCTGCACTCCCAACTATAGCATTCCCTGAGTATGACAAGCAAGATCCAAGATCATGGTAAAAATCTCTAAAAAATCACAAACTTCTACCATCCTTGGCTGTAATCTGAAAGTTAGTCTTCTGCCTAAGGCTCATCACTGGCTAACCTCCCAACAGCTGGATTCAGATCTGTCACACTCCTAGGATTAGGCAAGGGCCTGCCTGGGGCGTGGGGTGGTTTTGCTTATTGGCCTATATGTCCATTTTAGGCTCTTGCTTTTGCCCAAGTCTTTGCTGCTCTGTCAGACTCTTATTTTCTGTCTCTCCTGGATAGAAGTGGGAACTCCCCACCCCAGGGGCCTTTTCAGCTCCTCTCTCCCAGCTTTGTTTTGTTTTTCTTCCCAGCTTCCACTCTGATTCTGAGTCCTTAGCAGTAGGCATTTCACTTAGACATTTCACACACTCCTTGGCTGTACCCCCTCCCCCCTCCAGTTCTGTCTAGTAGCTAGAAGCATCTACATTGCTAAGCCAACCCTGGACCCCAGGAGAGGAACTGCCCAGGACTCCTACCTCTTTTGGTTAATTTGGACTAAGCCCATATTTTGGAGGAAGCAGAAAAACCAGAGAGAGAGAAGAAAGAAAACTAGCCAATTTACATTTGCATGACACACACTTTACAACCCGGGACAGCATCTGAAATGGTCTATAATGATCCTGTCAATGATACACAAACTGAAAGGGCATTCAGATAAAGTGAAAGGGCCAAGTGCGGTGGCCCAGGCCTGTAATCTAGGAGCCGAGGCAGGAGGATAACTTGAGGTCAGAAGTTTGAGACCAACCTGAGCAAGAGCAAGAGCCCATCTTTACAAAAAATAGAAACATTAGCCAGCTGTGGTGGCATGCCTGTAGTCCCAGCTACTCAGGAGGCTGAGGCAGGAGGATTGCTTGAGCCCAGGAGTTTGGGGTTGCTGTGAGGTGTGATGACATCATTGCATTCTATCCCAGGCAAGAAAAAAAAAAAGAAAAGAAAAAAGAAAAAGAAAAGAAAAACAAAAGGATAAAGTGAAAGTAGGCCTAAGAGAAAATCATGAGAGACAGGGAGAGGGGCAGCCAGGGCTCCTTGTTCTCTGGACCTGCTTTCACCTGCTAATGATATCCAGGGATGACCTCTGTCCAGGAGCAGGGGGTTGGGAGGGGCAGAACATCTTGAAAGTCTCATAATCCTGATGTGATCCTATGATTTTGGTTTGTCTCAGTTAGCCAAGATCCCTAGCGAGCACGGATCCCTAGAGCCCAGCTTCCCAGCCTTAGATGTCTGTCCTAGCCCCAAGTCCATGCCTCCTTGTCTCAAACCTTCACAAAGCTCTTACTCTATCTTCTTCCTCCCTGAACTCCATTTTCTGATCCTGAAGTTATCTGGCTCTAAGCATTGTTCATACATACACAAATCCAACAATTGCACCATGGGGTGTTAGTCACACGCTCAAGACTCCAATTCCCTCTGCCTTTGTCTTCTAGGCTGTCCCATCCTTCAGGCCCTCTCTCTGGCTCTTCCACTACTATTCTCTGACCCTTCTATATTTCTCCCACAGCTCACTGTGCCACTTGACTTCCTGGCCCCATGCTATCCTGGCCCCATGCTATCCTCGCCCCAATTCTGGCTCTTTGCTCTCAGCTCAACCAAATAAGGACAAACAAAAGGACAGAGAAAAGACTAGGAGAAGAGATTGTAGGAGGCCAGATCTTTCTTTATATTTTGTTTCTTTTTTTTTTTTTTTTTTTTTTTGAGTCACAGTCTGGCTCTGCCACCTGGGCTAGAGTGCCGTGGTGTCAGCCTAGCTCACAGCAACCTCAAACTCCTGGACTCAAGCAATCCTTCTGCTTCAGCCTCCTGAGTAGCTGGGACTACAGGCATGTGCCACCATGCCCAGCTAATTTCTTTTTATTTTTCAGTAGAGATGGGGGTCTTACTCTTGCTCATGCTGGTCTCAGACTCCTGACCTCAAGCGATGCTCCCACCTCTGCCTCCCAGAGTGCTAGAATTATAGGCATGAGCCACTGTGCCTGGCCAGGAGGCCAGATCTTGAGAGTTCCTTTGATTGGATGTGAGCTAGAAGGTGTTTGAGAGAAAGGTAGAATCGTAAGCAGACTTGGAGTGGAGAGGAGTGGGAACCAGCCAAGTTAGAGAATGATGGAGAGATGGGATAAGGATGGGGAGGAACTTGTGTTGTTGAGGTACTAGGCAGTGGTGAGTAGGAAAGCATCACTGAGTTATTGTTGAGTGGTGGGAATTGAAGAAGGAAGTACCTGAGTGATACTAGCAGTGAACAAGTAAGCATCCAGAAATTTCTCTGATCTTTCTGTTTCAGATTTTGTCTTAGCCACTTTGTCTCTTTGAATTCCCCCCTTCAATAACTCTGTGTGTGTGTGTGTGTGTGTGTGTGTGTGTGTGTGTGTGTGTGTGTGTTTTTCTCCCTCTCTCAATACAGATGGTCTCTGACTTACTACTTTTTGACTTTACAATGGTGGGTAAAGGATACACGTTCAGTAGAAACCGTACTTCAAATTTTGAGTTTTAATTTTTCCCGGGCTAGTGATAGGTGTATTAAATGCATTTTTGACTTATCATATTTTCAATTTATGATGAGTTTATTGGGACATAACTCCATCATAAGCCAAGAAGCATCTGTCTATCTTTTTGTCCCTAAGTTTTTGTCTGTCTCACTGTTCCTTGAAATCTGTCTCTCACTGTTTCCACTTTTGTGTTTCTCTCTCTGGTTTGCTGCCCCTTTTTTCCTGCTGAACAGAGCCAGCCATGTGACTTTCCTGCAAGGAGCTTTGGAACTTTCCAAAAGTGGCCAGACTTCTTCTCTTTGGCTGCATTCTAGAACTGTGGCACCAGTTTGGGGTCCCCAGGAACAGTTATAAGATGTTGATTATCGATGAGGACCTGAATGAGTTTCAATATGTATGGCCTTTTCAGGGAGTGGGATTTCCCCCAGAAGACCTTAGTGGGTAAGGGCCTGAACCCAAAGTGGAAAGCAGACTGGCAAGGGAGGTTAGACTCCTGTCTTCGTTCTCTACCCTTTCCTTATAGCTCATGGGCCAGTGTTTCTGATCTTGCTAATTATCCCTGGCAAGGGACTTGCCCTGTTTCTTGATTCCTAGCCCTTCCTTTTTGTCACTTCTGGAACTGAAGGAGAAGTTGAGGTTCAAGAAGGCTTCAAGGTGAGGCCTGGAGGGCAGTTACTGGGGGTTCCCACAAGGAAGGCATGAGTTATGACTTGAGGGGTGTGGTGGCAGATGTTCAGAGGGGAGTCGGGGGCCTGCCTGCTTGGCTTCTACCCCCAGCCTCTCCCACAGACTGGGACTTCCATCCTCCATCCTCAGCTCAACGGTTCTCAACCTTGCTGACTCTGGGACTGAAAACTGGTGCAGGACAGGGTCCAAGTCTCCAGATGCCATGGGAGCAAGGCCAAGAACTACTCTTGCTGCAGCAGGGCCTTGAGGGTGCCTTGGAACCGGGAGATCTGGCCCCTGCTTTCCAGGACCAGGCAGAGATGGAGCCTCGGGCACCTGGGACGAGGGCTCCTCTATAGCTGCACCACATCCTGGCCTCTAACCAAGGCAACTACACCTGCCTGCTGAGCCCCGAGCACTGCCAATGGAAACAGGGTGGAGCTGCAGGTCTAGGTGACTTTGGGGTCCCAGTGGGAAGAGCAAAGAGGGCATCAGGGCTTACAAGATGGAGAGATGGATACTCCTGGGACATATAGAAGGGAGATTATGCTAACAAACTTCAAAAGAAAAATCTACTTTCAAATTACAGGAATCTCAAGTTCCTACTCCATCTCCCCCCACTTTCCACCTTCCTCTTGTGTCCTATCAGCTTCTGCCCCTCTCCTCTCATGCCTTGCAGCTCCTTCCTCTCCCCCCGCAGGCTCCTTGGAATACCTGCCTCCTGTTCTCAGGGTCTTCCCTTACATTTCCCTAAGTGCCCATCCCTTCCAGTCTCCTCACAGCTCCTGGGTCTCATGGTCTCTTTCCTGACCCACAGCCCCATGTGCTACTCTGCAGCTGTCCTGTTGTCCCAGTGCCCGGTCCAAGGGTGAGGTTTGATTGTAGGGCCTCAGGAGGCTTTCTCCTGGGGAAGCCGAGTTGCATGGTAGCAGGAGCTCAGGCAGTCTTTGGATTGGAGACAAACCACACCCTCAGCATCCAAGCTGGATGCTTGGAGACTGGAGTGTGAGAAGCTACAGAGGACTGGTGTCACCTGAAGATGTCCCTGGTGGTGTAGACTCTGCAGGTCAGGCTGGCCCCTGGGGGTGCTTCCATGTTGCCTAACAGGTAAGCTCCCTGGGAGGAGCCTAGCTCTTTCTTGGGTGTAGAGACAGGGGGAGAAGGCAGGGAGCACACCTGGGGTCCTCAGTAGAACCCATTCTCTCACCAAATTCTCAGGACCCTTCTAACATTTTGCTCTTACCTCCTCTTCTCTGCTGCATCTTTTGCTGCTATTTTCACCACTTGGACGACTCTGATTTCCATGAGGGCTCCTACTTTCATTTGTGGCAGCCAGGACGTATTCCAAGAGCTTTCCAAAAGTGCCAGCTCATTCAGAGTCACAGGGTCAAAGAATAAAGGTGTTTGTCTCTTAACCCATACTCTGGTCCCTGGTTTTGTGGTAGCATGTTTATAGAAGCTTGGGAAGTTCAAGGGGTGAGAGCAAGGAGGAAGGGGCTCTGCTCACAACTGGGCCTACTGAGAAACAGGACCCAAACGTGCCTTGTGTTCAGCCACCTCCTCCCCTGGGTGGCACACTCCAGCTTTAGGGCCCTTGAAGAACAAGCAAATCCAGCCCCCTGAGCTCCAAGGGTTGTTGTTAGGCAACCAGGAAATGCTGTCATTAAAGGATGGGGCTGGGTATTGGGGAATCAATGGGCCTGCAGGATAGGCAGACAAGAACAACACAGCACATGGCAACGTTTAGATGGCATCTCCTGGAAAACAGGATGCCACCCTCCTAATATGGGGCAGAGTGAAGCTCCAGCTGGATGGGAACAAATATGATTCCCAGTAGATGACAGGCTGCTGGAGCCCCTGTGCTCTGTATGGGGATCCCTCCTTACACCTCCCTGGGAGGTAGGGGGCATCCTAGGGAGGAGTGGGAGTAACATTGGAGCCTCTGTCCTGGGGAATGGGATCAAGTCCCACATTGGTAATCTTCCACCACATCAATCAACTCCCCAACACCTTTCTGTACAAAGTGTGCAGAAGCTAAGGCAATGAGCAGATTAGGGGTAGCTTATCACACTGAGAGACAAAGCCATACAGAAATGATTGAAAACATTTTATCCACGCCCAAGCTTCCAACTGGTTCCACTCTGATTTATTATTCATGCTGTTCTCTCCTAAAGCCCAAGGGTCTGCTCTCCCAGCCTCTGACTCTTCTCTGACCTGGGATCACACTGCAGACAGACAGGATATTACTCACTGAGGAGCTCTCGTCTATCCCTACCCCCAACCCATCCTCCTGCCACCCCACCCCCAGTCCTTCCCACATTAGCCCACTCCCTCCCTCCCCCACTCCCTCAATCTGACCCTCACTCTCACTCTTTTTCTCCTACACACCACTCCACCCATCCTTGTCCCTCCCTGACTCACCTCTAGTCCCATTGACACAAACAAAAATTTCAGCACAACCCACTCCAACCGGTTTGGCTTAGGCGTGCAGCCTGTCATGAGGGCAGAGATGGGTATAAGTGGATGCCTGGACACATGCAGATCATGACATTCACTGTTACACACACAGAGACAGCCCCACACGTGTGCATGGCACGGACACATACAGAGACACATAGGGATGCATGATGGAGGGATATAGGGTGTTATCGTTGTGTATATGTCTGTCTCCAGACTGGGGGCTCCTTGAGGGCAGGGACGGTGTGCTATGTGTCTCTGTCTCCTCCCTTGAGCCTGCCACAAAGTGGTGCTCACTAAGTGTCTGTTGAATGAATGCATGTGCGCAGGCATGCGCGCAGTGATGCCACCCATGCAGGCACAAATACACATTACAAAGATGCTACCATGGCTTGAATTGTTCCCATTCTTAGGACCCAGAATGTGGGTGGGAGGAGGGTAGGTAGCGAGGCATGAGGAGAATGGGATTCAATGTGGAAGAAAGAACCGAACCCAAGATACCAAGCATTGGTCTTGAAATTTTTCTGCAACCAATATTTTCTTCCAGCCCAAGCTCGTTATAATCCTTCTCCAGGTCTCATCCCAGAAGAGAGTGAGAAAAGCTTAAGGATGAGGGCATATTCCCAAGAGCCTGGTTCTTGTGAGACATACAGGATTGAGGGAAGGCAGAGACAGAGGGACTGGGAGATCGATATTTGTGAAATGAGGAAAGAGAGATCCCTGCCTCCATCAAAGGCTGGAGTGGCTGCCTGACTCTAGCGCTCCCTCTCCAGCCCTGCAGAGCCCTCAGCCCTCTTCAAGGCTGCATCTGGTGCTTAGTAGGGCCTGAACAGACCCATGAACAAACGGGTATGGCCATACCTTAACACCACCTCTGGAAAGTTCTGCCTCCTTTCAGTGCCCCGTATGGTTAGAATTGGGGGTGAGTAAATGAGGGTCCCGACCAGGGGCTCAGAGCCATCCTGACTGGTAGCACTTTGGAGGGAGGGGTATGTCGTGAATGGAAAGGCTGAAGGAGAGTGGATACCCACCTGTGATCTAACTGCTTTCTCACCCCCATGCCTCAGTTTCCCCTGTGGTTTCCCGTACCTGGAGGGGTGAATCCGTGGGAAGGAAGGGAGCTCCTCTGAAAGCATGCGATAGGATCCAAGGTGCGATAATTATAACACAGGATGCTCCCTCCTCCCATTCCCCCGGCCCTACCCCACCCCTCCACAGTGGATCTCAAAGCAGCATCTGGGTGGGGCTGCTCCCCTGGCACAGGTGGGGACCTGAGGCCTGAAGAGGGGAAGGGGTTTGCCAAGGTGGAGGTGGAGAGAAACTGGGGAGTTTTGGCATCCAGCCTGGCCCTTGAGGCTACTTGTGACCTGCAGGAAATAGTCCTTGAAGAAGAGGTCTCTGCCATGGTCACCGCTGAGAGCTGGGATCTAGGGACAGAGTTGGGGCTCCAGGGTTACAGTCCAGGTCACAGGCCAGGTTCAGGATGGTAACTCATGGTCAGTCAGGAACTGGGCTTTTCGGACCCTGCCTCACCACCTTTCCCATCCTTATGCTCATTTATTCAGAAAGTCATGCCTTCAACAAAAATGTATTCCGTTCCCGTTAAGTGCCGTGGACTGTCCTATCGTGGATGACTGAGACAGGATTATAGAACAAGCCCGACTCTCAAGGGGTCGCAGACTACAGCTCTCATGCCGTCCTTCATTGTTACACATTTCCTGAATCCCTGACACACAACAGGCCTCAACCAATGTTTCTTGACTTGAAGCTTACAATTTAGTTAAGGAGATAAGATGTGCACAAATTATGAGCACGTAAGCTATAATAAAGAGACTAGCAGAGGCTGAGGAAGAATAGGGGTAAGATTAATTTGGGGTGGGAGGAGCTGAGAAGGCTTCATGGGAGATGTGGCATTTGAGGTCAGCTTTGAAAGATGAGTAAGATCTTGACAGGTAGAATTGGTGGGGGCAGGGGTGTGTGTGAAAAATATTCTACGTGAAGTGGTCCTCCCTTACTGCTTCTAGATTCCTCCTTCCTGCCCCCTTCAGACAGAAGGGCCTTGCCGCAAGATGTTAACCTATTACTTTTTCCTTCACCCAGGTCTGTCTCTATGTTTACTCATTGTTTTGGCCCTTGTCTGTGAGCCATCCGCCCCTCTCCTTCCCTAAATGCTCAGGGGCCTCAGAATATGCCCCCTTCCTCTGGCCATCCTAGCTTGGCCAGTGAGGTTTTGTGTAACTTGACAGTCACATTTTATGCATCCCAAATGGAAGCACATGCTCTGACAAGTATGATTATACTTATAGGAATACAGGGACAGAGTGTTTGAAATCAAGATTGTCCTTGCAAAGTCTAGACGTGTGGTCTTGTCCAGTGACTGTGGGATATAACGGATAAAATGACCATGGAGATGGTAAAAAGGAACCTCTTTCCACTCAAGTTGTGCTGATGCCCTTTCGGGACTCCTGGCCAGGAAACAAGGTGCTGAAGCTGAGAGAGGGCCCTGCCAGGGAAGCCAGGCATCTGCGGGGCTCATTCCTTCATCAGTCCCCTGACTTCTCCTACGGGGTCAGGGCAGTCACTTAAGCTCTTTCTCGGGGCTTTGAACTAGCTAACTGCCTCAGTGCTAGAGGTGTCTGAGCAAATCGTGATACTAAGCCGTTCGTCCTCTGTCCCTTCCCCTGGCTGGGCCTCAGTGTTCTCATTGGAAAAGTGAAGTATACAGGCCAGCACTGACAGAATCCCGCTCCGCTCTGGCCTTCTCTGAATCTGCGCTCCAAAGCTGAGCCCCTCTAGGAGATTGGGGAACTGGTCAAGGCCCCCAGGAGGCAGCAAGGCTAGCTGGGGGTGGGATGCTTGGGTTCTTTTCCACCCACAGGGCCTTGCCCCTGTTGTCCTGGCCTGATGGCTCCCTCTTTGAGACACCCCGGGCCTCTGCTCCGCCACCCTCGCCTCTGCCCTCACAGCCCCTTCCACACACGTGCCGGTAAAGACTGCAGCTGAGGATGGGACCCCACTGCCCACACCCAGGCCCTTCCCTCCTTCCCTCCCTCCCTGGCGCCCATTAGCTAGCCCAGGCCATGGGGGCGGCGGCTGCTGAGTCTCTGTGCCAGGCCCGCCCCCGGAGACGCACCTGTTCTGACCTGCTGAGCAGGTTCCCAGGTTTCTGCTGTCGTTGTTGGCCACGGCGTGGGAAGCAGCTCTGGGGGAGCTCCGAGCTCCCGATCACAGCTTTTTGGGGGTAGCTACGGCTGGGTGGGTAGAACGGGGTTGGGTCCCCGAGTGGAGACCCAACTGGGATAGGCAGGTGCGTCAGTGCCTCGGGAGCCACGGCTTCCTGCCTTCTAGGTCGGTGCCTCATCCAGCTCTAGAGCCGGCTCCCAGGGAGAAGTCGGTGGAACTTCAGAAGCGCCGGGCAGATCTGCCTTCCAACAAATGCCCCTGTCCCTGGGAGCCGAGATGCGGGGGCCTGAGGCCTGGTTGCTGCTGCTGCTGCTGCTGGCATCATTTCCAGGTAGGACTTGCCTGAGCCATCAGGACCCTTGCTTCCGAGCCCAGCCTGGCACAGACACACACACACACAAACACACAGACACACACGAATGCACGTACACAAATATTCTCTTTCCTTTGACTCTGAACCGAGAAACTGATCTCTCTCTCCCACATGCAGCTGCCAGCAGTGCCCCCAGAAGAGCCAGCATAGCTATTCCCCTTCAGGTCCCCTCCCACCCCCCAGGCCAGGTCACTATGTCTGGGATCCTGACGACCTCTGCCAAAGCCTTGCCTAGGCCTGAGCTGTCTCAGAGGGAATAGATATGGTGACTCAGTGCAGGTGGGCAGGGAGGTGGAACTTGTGAGGACCCTGTTTTCCCCAGGGGTTCCCCAAGGCTCCTTGGCCTACCCCCCGGGCTCCAGGACTGCTGCCTGGAACTAGGGCTGACTCAGGGCTGCACTGGTCTCAGTAGTCAGCAGGGTACAGGAATCCTGATGCCCAGAGAATGGACAGGGCATTTCTATCCCCTTCTCTTCTCTCCATGATGTTGTAGAGTGCCAGGGCTGGGACACCTGTCAGGGCCTATAGGAGAGCTGGGAACTCCTCTCCTTCTGGCCTTCTCTTTCCCTGGGCACAGCCCTAGGTGCCAGGGTGGTAATAAGGGGATTCAGATGAGTAGGGTCTAGGGTAGGGTACCTTCTAGATAGGGTGTGGTCCCCTTTTGTTCACCTCCTGTCCCCCTATTTTCTCAACTAGATACTTTGTATTACTCTCCACCTTCTGTCTGTCTAATGTGTGCAGAGAAGATACAAATTATAGGAGTTTATAATCTTCAGAGTGAGAAAGAGAGAGAGAGAGTAAAAGAGAAAGAGAGAGAGAGAGTAAAAGAGAAAGAGAGAGAGGGTGTGTGTGTGTGTATGTGCGCACGCACAATGAGACTTCGATGGGATTCCATAGGCTGTTCCCAGGGTAATGAGTAACTGAGAAATCTTTCTCTTTGGAAAGATGGGGCCCTATTCAGATAGGATAGTTTGATTCTCAGCCCTAGGAGCAGTAGTAAGGGAGCCTCAGCTGTCCAGCAGGACGTGGCAGTGATTCCCCCACCCCATCCCCAGCTGAAGCTCTAAGGAGAAGAACAAGGCCTAGATGTGTGGATTGGTGATGGTGGGGGCTGCTCCCACTCTGATATTGTAATGGAAGGGTCATTGGCCCAGCCTCGAGTCACAGGACACTGAGCTCCTCCCCCTGCCATCCCCCCACCTCCAGCCCTGTGTCTTAATTCCCAGCTTCCAGACAACCCTTCTCACTTGCTTAGGCCATGGGTGGCGCCTGGTCACTGGGGTCAGGGAACCCTGAAGTCACTTTCCTGTAAGATCTACCCACACCTAAAGAGTGGAGCCATGCAGTCTCAAGACTTGGAAGGGATCAAAGAAAGCGCCCCTCCACCTTCCTCATTTTACAGATGGGAAACTGAGAGAAATAGGCAAGTGGGATCCGTAAGATTACGCAGTGTTAGAAGCATAACCATGGTTAGTGTCTTGGTCTCCTGGCTCCTAGTTCAGTACAGAATAGTACATTTGAGTGCACGCTGGGTACAGCCAGAGTACTAGATGCTGCAGCTATAATGGTAAGACATGGTTCCTGCCTTCTTTTTCCATGATGCAAAACTGCTCTTTCTAAGAGAAGCCCAGGGAAGGAGAATGGAGACTCCCTTCTAGTTAGGAAACTACTCCCGACCTCACCTGGTGCCTGATTAGGAGGAGCTGCGGTGAGGGAGGAAGCTTGGCTCCCACATTGCTAGGAGGAGACCACTCCGCCACTGCCGCTCCACCACTGCAAGCCTCCCCAGAGCTGGAGGTTGCTCTGAAGGCCAGAGACTCAGGCCCCAGGTTCCTAGCCTGAGGATTAAATGGTCCCACCTCCACTGCCACCCCCATTCTGCTCCTATGTGTGTAGTTATCTCCTTAATACCTCCCCCAAAACTGGACTGTTTCATGTTTCTGAAAAATCCTTGCACTGGGAGGTCAGGAGCCTTGGGTCCAGACCCCGTTTCTGCTATTAATTTTTTGGTGGCCTTGGGCAACCAAGAAACTAGACTTCAGTGGACCAAAGCTAGGACCAGATGATCTCTACGGACCATTCAGCTCTGAAATACTAAGACTCTGGGATTGTCCAGGCTCTAGCTGAAGGGAGATGCTGGGGTGCTGGAAGAATCACTCAGTCTGGCTGCAGAGATAGAAGGGGAAGGGTCCTGGCTCCGTCTCTCAGAGGGGACCAGAATACCTTTTCCCAGGATACTCCTTTCCTGGCCCCACTGCGAATTGGCCATCCCCCCCCAAACTCCTGGGCCATTAGAGCTCTGAGCCCTAGGGCCCTGCCCCACCCCTGACAGGGAGAGGAGCCCAGGCTTGGGAGGTGTCTGACACCACAGCTCTTTGTTTCTCCTTAATGGGATGAGTTTCCGGGTGAGGTCCTCTCCCTTCTCCCTCCCCCATCTCCTGCCCTGAGGCTCAGGGGCCCAAATCTACAGATCCCCCCCTACACACACACCCCAGGATCCCAGTCCCTAGCTATTTGTTTGGGCCCAGCAGGCCCTCTGTAAGACCAGAGGGTGAGTGGTTCTCTGAATTCCAGGTCTGTCTTCCGAGGGCTAGGATCAGCTTCTGTCTGAGGTTAGTTTCCTAGAAAGGGAGGGGCCCATCCCTGCTTTTCTTCTCCTATTTACAGAGCGGGGCAGGCCCTTTCCTTAGGACCAACCCAAGCCCAGGGAAGCCAGCAAAGGAGGCTAGCTTCCCCGCCCAAGGTGGCGAGAGACTAGGAGAATCCCAGGGAAGCCCTGTGGCCCCAGTGACCTGGGTCCCACCCTAGTGTTTAAGGGGGCTGGGCTAAGGAGACCCCAGCCACAGAGATGGAGGTGAGAAGCTTAGAGTCCACAAGCCCATTGTGCGGACCACAGCCTAAGAACCCTGGGGTCCTCCAGGCACAGTGAAAGTGGCTCAGCACCGAGTGGAGGAGTCCAGTAAGGAGAGAACACCTGGGTCTCCAGCCTCCAAAACTCGCCCTGGCACTGGCCAAAGCCTAGGCAGAGAGAAGTGATGCAGGTGATCTGGGGTCAGGAGGGAAGGGAGTGGAGGAACCTGGGGTCTGGATCTGGGAGCAGGATCTAAAATGAGGAGGTGAGGTTCAGAACCGGGAGTTATCCACCATGCCTTCTGGGGGATGGCTGGGAAGAAGGCAGCTGGGATCCCTCTTTTGCTAGAACCAGGAACCTCTGGTCTCAGGAGCTTTTCCCATAGTTTTTGGGTCACCCCCACCCCCTTCCCTCTAAAGCTGTTGTGTCTTGAGAGCTGGGGTTGAGACTGTGATCTGGGGTGGGGCAGAGCTGGCCATAGTGGGTGGAGGGGCAGCATGGGGGAGGTCTCAGGAGTTTGGGAGAAGGCAAATTCTGGGTCTCCCACCCACAGTGTGGCTGTTTTGGTGACTCAGCTGGGCTCAGACTCTGGCTCCGGGGGGTTTAGGGGACTTATCTGTGCTGGGAGCTGTGTCTGGGCCAGAGCCGGGGCTGCCTCAAGGCCTGTCCTCCCCTATTGTTCTCATCTCCCTTTGTGATTGGGGTGGCCCCCCTCCCCAGACACTAATCTGCAGGTGGGCACTTTGCCCGGGTTGGGGAAGCTCTCACTAAGCTGGGGGGCTTAGGACGATGGGGGGTAAGTGAGGGAGGTGGATGAAGGTGGAGGGAGAATCTTCTTTCTGGTTTTTAAAAGTCCTTAGTGCTCCTAGGCCAAGGTTATGGGGGAAAGGGTGGATGAAAAGGGGCTCACTGGGTTGTTCATGTCACCTGTCCTGGATGGGGAACTTTGCTGCTCCCCTCCCAGGCCCTTTCATCTCCCAGACTCGCCCACAGACTCCAGCTCTGTCTGGTGGAGGCTGTCCCAAGGGGAGGCAAGAGTTAACAAAGGAGAATGAGACCCTAGACAACCTGGACCCCTCCCCCTAGCCCCAGGCGGGATACCCCCCCTTCCCACCAAACCCACACCAGACAACCTTACCCCAGGCCTGAGCCAGAGCTGGTTTTTCTGGTGGTGGCAACAGCGGTGCCCTGACAGAGATTCCCAGGGAGAGGCCTCCTTGGGGGGCCAGAGGTGCTGGGGGGCCCAGGGGAATGGGGGTGGGGTGGTGAGAAGGGCAGGAGTCCCTTTAGTGAGAACCTGAGGAGCAGGGTAGAGGGAGCTTTTGTTTTGTTCTGTTGGGGAGCCCTTGATGGCAATTTCCCATCACCTGGAGGGACAGTGACCTCATCTCTGGGTACCTCCACTTTGAGCCTGAGATGAATCTGCCCTCAAGTCTTGGGGTGAGGTGGGGAGAGATGCCGGGGGTGACATTCCAGACAGGATCCAGGGGCGAAGGCTCAGAGCCACACACCACTGACCAAGGGCAGCCGAGACAAATAGAGATGCGGAAGCCAAGATAAACCGATGTCAAAATATTCACTATGTGTGCAGAGTTCCGCGAGACAAGAATGCACACCATGCACAGAGAAGGTGTGTGACACGCATGGAATGGTGTGTGCACACATGTTCCACCACCGACACATAGCTCTTCCTTCCGGACACGGACAGTTAGTGCATATACTCCCTCAAAGATAAGACATGAACTCACCCATGTGCCAAACACCCCCAAATTTATGCAAGGAGATAGCCTCGCACGCATGTGAACCAGCACTAAGATGGGCCAGGCCCTCACCCAAAGATCCTCATACATTTAAACACAAATGCCTCATGCTTATTCCCTTCCTCCTGCTCGCAGACCCACCTCTAGGACCCCCACATGGACCCCCACAAGTAGCGGCAGGGGATGCTGGTGGAGAAAGGCCCCTCATAAATAAAAGATGCTTCCTCAAAGATGCTGTAAATGGCTGGGTATCTGCAGGTGCCACCTCAGTTTCCCCCCAAGATCAGAGGCCAGCCCTCACACAGTAAGGAAAACTGGGACCCAGGCACGGGGTGGGGAGCAGCCACCAGCCCAAGCCGGGAATGGAGGGCCTGTCTGGGAGCGGGCGGGGTACACAAAGGGCTGGGCTACAAAGAGGCCCGTGGGGGCCTGGCCAGGGGTGGGGGAGGCCAAGGGCAGGGATCCCGTCTGGCCAGTTGGGCCTGTTCTCTCCCTTGCGCAAGGTGGTGGCGGCTGTGGCTCGGCTTGCTGCTGTGTAGCAGCTTCTGAGTCACCAAGGCTCCTCCTGACCAGCGTCCTGGTGCTCCCTGGAGAAGGGGTGGGAGGGCCCAAGGGAGGAGGGCCCAAGGGAGGAGTGCCCAACTAGCCAGAGTCCACCAGCTTCAGCAAACAATTTGCAGCAGAAGGGTCTGTGGGCTTGGCCTGGCCTGGCTGCCACATGCCCGCAGGGTGACCTCACCAGGGAGGCAGTGTGTCTCCTTCAGTCTGGTGACATCATCATGCTGACGCCAGGCTGGCACTGGGTGGGGGAGAGAAGGAGGAGGCAGTCCTGGCCTGCCCTGGCCTGGCAGCCTGGGCTCCCAGATCTGTTTAGCCAAGGATAGGGATTCCAGGGCCCAAGTTCTATTTTCTCTTCTCTGCAGCCTAGAGGGCTGTGGGGAGGTACACAGCTAGAGGAGGGCGTTGCTCCAGGCTGAGATGCTCCTACTAAATAGTGGATGTAGCATAATGGGGGGCTATGGAGGACATGCAGAAGGGATGTTCCTGTTTTACTGAGTTCCTCATTCTGCAAAGCTTGGGCTTGTCCCTTGGGAGTGGGGATCTTGGACTCACAGGTAGGAAGGAACATGGAGGATTGGGATTCAGGCATACACTGGGTACCCAATACCCGACATGCCCTAAAGAGGTATTTTTTGAGGGAAATATGGGTGGAGTTTAAGACCAGCCTGAGCAAGAGCAAGACCCCATCTCTATAAAAATTTTAAAAATTATCCAGGTGTGGTGGCACGTGCCTCTAGTGCCAACTACTTGGGAAGCTGAGGCAGGAGGGTCGCTTGAGCCTAGGGATTGGAGGTTGCAAAGAGCTATGATGATGCCACTGTACTCTACCTGGGGTGACAGAGTGAGACTCTGTCTCAGGAAAAAAAAAAGAAAAGAAAAGAAATAGTCTTTAGAAGGGTTTGAGTGTCCCAGTAGGGCAGGGCTTGGGATCCTTATGACCTGCACAGATGCTAATGTTTGAAGCAGAGGATGTGCTGAGGCTCCCTACCCCAAGCCCACTTCTAGTCCTTCCTTGGCAGCTCTGCTCTCTCCAGTGCCAGGAGGAGGTGCCGGGGAGGGGTGCGGGTGTTTAGCTGGACTCCTAGGCTGGGCTGGGTGGGACCAACATCAGCTTAGGCAGGTCAGGGCCCTGGTATCTGGCCCTGCAGGTCTGTCCTGCCCCATCCAGGCCCTCCCAGTTCCCAATAGCATCCCCCTCCCTCTACTCCTGCCAGCAAGGCCACAGGACCCCCTTCCTCTGCCCCATGCTCTGCCTCACTGGAACCCTCTGGTCCACTCCAGTGAGGCTTCACCTTCCCCCTCCCTATCTCCCTCCCCTCCATCCTGCCTTTCTTCCTCTGTCCAGTGTGGAGGTGCCCCCTTTGGCAGTGAACCCAATCAGCCAGCCAATCCTGCCTCCACCCCAAGATTGCCATGTCAACGCCCTCCCTGCCCAGCCCAACCAAGGACTGCTTGCTCCTCCTCACTCTACTCTTTCCTTCCTTTGCCTGATTCTCTCATTCATTTGCCCCATTCATTCAGTCAGTCAATAAATGTTAATTGAGCACCAATTATGTGCCAGGAATGGAGACCACATATCACTGAGCACTAAATCAGAAACCACAGTTACTGAGACTAAGTTTCTGTTCTTGAGCTCAATCTGGTAAGGGAGGCAGACAAGGAAATAGCAAATATAAACTGTGGGGTAAAGTGCTGTGGTAGGGGTGAAGGCAGGGTGCTGGCAGGTACAGAGCAAGGGCACCTAATGCTGCCTGAGGTGGGGGTGGGGAGGCAGGGCTCCGGGAGGAAGCGATGCCTAAGCGGAGTCTTACAGGGTGAGTAGGAGTTACCCAGACAGTGATGAGTAGGAGCTCCAGACACAGGGAGGAGGGCATTCCAGGCAGAGGGTACAGTGTGAGCAAAGGTGAAGAACACCAGGGTGTGTGAAGTGCTGGGCAGAGGCAGGGACTGCCACTGTTGGGAGTTGCTGGGGAACAGTTTCCAAGGCAAGGAGCTCTTGCCATCCCAGAATGCCCTTCCATTCTGCCCCAGGCCCCAATCCCTGTATTTCACCTTTTTTTTTTTTTTTGAGACAGACTCTCGTTCTGTTGCCCGGGCTAGAGTGAGTGCCGTGGCATCAGCCTAGCTCACAGCAACCTCACACTCCTGGGCTCAAGCAATCCTCCTGCCTCAGCCTCCCAAATAGCTGGGACTACAGGCATGCGCCACCATGCCCGGCTAATTTTTTCAATATATTTTTAGTTGGCCAATTAATTTCTTTCTATTTTTAGTAGAGATGGGGTCTCGCTCTTGTTCAGGCTGGTTTCGAACTCCTGGCCTTGAGCAATCCGCCCGCCTCGGCCTCCCAGAGTGCTAGGATTACAGGCCTGTATTTCACTTTTTATTCCATGACTGTAAATTTATTTCTACCCAATCATGAGGTTCCTCAGGCCCTGCCTTCCTCATAAGTTACTCATCCTGGAAATTTAGGAGCTGTGTTTGAGTCTTTTCTCTCCCTCATCTCTTCTTCTGGTCAGTGACCGAATCCCTGTCAAATTTCCCCCAGGAACTGTCCTCTCCTTTCCACGGTGGCACCACTGTGCCAGGGCTGCAGCCACAGCTTCCCAGTGACTGTTGGTCTTCAGTTTCCCCACTTTCTAGTCAGACTGCACATCACCACCTGCCTCACGACACTCCCTGGCTAAGAAAGCTTCCGTGACTCCCCATTTCCTCTCGACCAAGTCTGACCAGTTTCCTTTGCCTGGCATGGAAGGTCCTGGCTGATCTGGCCCCACCCTCCCCCAACCATACTTTCCAGTCCTGCTCAATGCACACACCCTGCCTCAGGTCAGTCCTCTCCTCTCTGCTTCCTGAAGCAGCCAGCCTCTCCACCTTCTCAGTGCTTGCTCACCTAGGTCCCTTACCTGGAATGCCTCTCTAGGTCTCCCTCCTAATTCCTACCCAACTCATGTATGAGGCCCTCCCACGTGACTTGGTCCCGCAGAGACTGCCCCGTCCCACAACTGGCCTGCAACACACCACTGAGCAGTAAATCAGAAACCATCATCACGTGTTTCCCTGTGTGTCTCCATATACATACATATCTTGCTCCTGAACAGACCTCAGGTTCCATGAGGGAACGGATCCTTATCTGCAAATAAGGTTATGTGATGGATAATTCTAATTCCAGAATCCCTGAGTGCTCCTCATCAATCCCGAAACACTAGTTCTTTGTCCCTGGTCCTTTGATTCTGGCTCGGTATTGTAACCCTGTCGCTGTGTGTCTGCCCTGACCTCATCTCTCTGAGCCTATGACCTGGGCCCTTTCTGTCTTCAGTGACTTGCTCATTCCTGCCTTGGAGCCTCGGTTCATGCCATTCCTCCCACATGGAATACCTCCTGTTCTCTGGGAATCCAGGTCTCTCATCTTCAAGCCATGAAAAGAATGTTCCAAAGGACCTCCAGTACTGGGATGGACCCTTCTCACCCTACATGTCCCATCCCAGACACCAGTGGGTTCTGGACCCTTGCTGTGGTCCTGGCCACACTTCCTGAAAGCGTTCACTTTTGCCCTGT
Source organism: Lepilemur ruficaudatus (assembly GCA_963574885.1). Classification (NCBI taxonomy): domain Eukaryota; kingdom Metazoa; phylum Chordata; class Mammalia; order Primates; family Lepilemuridae; genus Lepilemur; species Lepilemur ruficaudatus. Next base: position 12,560 of record CAUYRT010068310.1, on the reverse strand, counting down.
TGGTAGATTGAGCCTCTTGTGAAAGTTTGTTCAATCATGGCTTTCCCTGTATCTGTGTGCATAAAAATTCCATTTCCCTGATAACTGTGAACTCCCTGAGGGCAGGGGGCCGTATCTCTGGTCCTGTTATAGCCTCCCACCTTGCAATTGCTCAGGATACAATCTTAGCTTGCAAGAGGGTGTGAGTCTTCCATAAATCATGTGCATGGCCTTAGGCAAACCACTTCCTCTCTCTGGGTCTCAGTTTCCTCATCTGTTAAATGGTGATAATAACGCCTACCTCTTGGGAATGTTTTGTGGCTCTAATGAGGTAATGAACTGAACTCGCTTTGCAAGCACAAAAGGCTGCAGGAGTTCCGCCTGCCTTTGCTGTCATTATCATTATGACTGCGTTCACCCGGCTCTGGCAGCGCCCCTAATCTTGGCTGCTCCTGTCTGCCCCCTGCAGGTCGGTGCCCCGCGGGTGAGCTGGAGACCTCGGAGGTGGTGACTGCGGTGCTGGGCCAAGACGCAAAGCTGCCCTGCTTCTACCGAGGGGACCCCGACGAGCAGGTGGGGCAGGTGGCATGGGCTCGGGTGGACGCGGGCGAGGGCGCCCAGGAGCTGGCAGTGCTGCACTCTACATACGGGCTACATGTGAGCCCTGCCTACGAGGGCCGCGTGGAACAGCCGCCACCCCCACGGAACCCCCTGGACGGCTCCGTGCTCCTGCGCAACGCTGTGCAGGCGGATGAGGGAGAGTATGAGTGCCATGTCAGCACCTTCCCGGCCGGCAGCTTCCAGGCGCGGCTGCGGCTCCGAGTGCTGGGTAAGTGGGGCTGGCTGGGCGTGGTCAGAGGCTGCTGTGTGTGTGCAGAGGCCCCAGGCCCCCAGGCCAGGTGTCTCAGAGGGCAAAAGCTGGAGGCAGGGGGAAGCAGAGATGGACAGGGCAGAGGCAGAACAGGAATAAAAGGTGGGCTCCTATAGGGGTGAGGGACTTCATCTAGCCCGTCCATGCTTGCACTCAATCCAGAAATCTCTCCAAGTAACGCCCAAAGCTGGGGAAGAATTATTTATTAGGAAGTTCTTCCTTCCGTTGACTTGAAATCTCCCCCTGTGTTACTTTTGCACTGTGGAGCAATATGGCAACTTCTCTGCACAACTGCTTCTCAGAGAGCTGAGATCTTTTGTCATGTCCCGCTTAAATCTACTCTTCTCCAAGCTAAACTTACTGGTTTCTGCCATAGTCCCACCAAAGACACCGATTCAAAGCTTCCCTCGACATCCTGGACTCCATGGTTTTTAAAACATGGGCCTGGGTGAGGACCCACAGACCCAGCTTTGTGGCCATACCTGACCAGTGGGGCTAATACTGTCCTTGATCTGGATCTTTGGTGAATGTGATCTGAGATCACAATCACTTTTAAACCACCACTGTGCACTGTGGGCACTTGGGGTCAACCCTGGACCTAAGTCAAGACTTCTCCATTCTATGCTTGGGCTGTTAATATTTTGAAGATGAGAATAAAAGCCTTTATAGTAAGTAGTTTCCCTTTTTCACATGGAAGTTAGTAACATCAGCCTTGGAGTAGAAAAACCTTGGTGTGAATCTAGGCTTTGTCACCTAATAGCTGGAACAAGTCATTTAACCTCCCTGAGCTTCAGTTTCCTCACCTATAAAATAAGGATGATAATACCTATCTCACTGGCTTGTTGACAGAATTAAATGAGATAACGTTTAAAAGTGTTTAGCATAATAGTTGGCACATAGTAAGTGCTTACTAAATGGTGGCTATTATTATTATAATTATTATATAGATGATATCTGGTTAGTTTTTAAATTACTCCATTATTTTTATTTCAACAAATGACCTACGTTCACTGTAAAAAATTCAAACAATGAAGAAAGATACAAAGTCACCTGAAATTCTACTACTTGTCTGGCATCTTGGTGAAATAAGAGAAGGAAAGTTTGCACTTGTGCAAGATTGAAACGGGGTGGGGCGGGGCCTCCTGACAGGGGTTGTGCAGACCTGTGACTCCTGCCTCCCCCCATCTGCAGTGCCTCCCCTGCCCTCACTGAATCCTGGTCCAGCGCTTGAAGAGGGCCAGGGCCTGACACTCGCGGCCTCCTGCACAGCCGAGGGCAGCCCAGCCCCCAGTGTGACCTGGGACACAGAGGTCAAAGGCACAACCTCCAGCCGCTCCTTCAAGTACTCCCGCTCTGCTGCTGTGACTTCGGAGTTCCACCTGGTGCCTAGCCGCAGCATGAATGGGCAGCCACTTACTTGCGTGGTGTCCCACCCTGGCCTGCTCCAGGACCAAAGGATCACCCACATCCTCCACGTGGCCTGTAAGTACTTGGACGATTGAGTAGGGAGGCCCCCTGGGTTCTGAGAGGATTGTGAGGCCCTGAGCCACACCAGGCTGGCCAGCCTGGGTCCTGGAGGCTGCAATGTGTGAGAGAGCACTAGTCTAAAGGTAGAAGACCAGAAGCCCGATCACAGCTGAGCTTGGCAAATCGCTTAGACCCCTCTGGCTTCGGTGCCCTTGTCTTTACAAAAGAGATTGCCCTGCTTTCCAGGGTTGTTGGGAGAATCAATCATAAACATGGAGTTGAAAGCACTTTGTAAAATTATAGTTTGAGGTTTGGAGACAGATAGACTTAGGAGAAGCCCTAGTTCTTCTATTTACCAGCTGTTATTTAATCTTGTTGGGCTTCACTTTCTTCATCAGCAAAATGAGTCTAATTATACCAAATTTACAGGGTTTTGATGGAAATTAGAAACCATGAATGCAAAGCAACTTGCACGGTGCTTAATGTGTAGTGCATTGAAGGCTCTCAGTAAATGGTAGATATTGTTTTCCCAGAATCAGATTTCAAGCCTCTTGGGGGGATAAGACTATTGTCAGCATTTTGTACAAAGTAGGTTGTCAAGTGGTGGTTAGTGGTGAGCATAGCTGCCTTCCAAAGTAGATTGTCAACAAACGTTTGTTAAAGAAATGAATGAACTAGTAGGATTATTAAGCCTTTGAAGAATCAGACAGCATTTATGGAGCACCTATTCTGTGACTAGCACTATGCTAGGCACCATAGGATATCCAGAAAAAGTGTGACACATCACTACCCTGAGGGGCTTAAGGGCTCAGGGCACAGGTAAACCAACACAGGCCCTGAGCTTAGGGAGGGGAGGAGCTGTGTGGCCAGGAGCGAGGTGGGGCCCAGCTAGGTTTGGCAGCAGATGAGTAGGATGGAGGAAGGCAGGGGAGGCTATTCCAGGCAGGGTGGGGCAGGGGTGGTGTCCCTTCGAGGTACCACACAATCAAAGGCATCATTCCCATTCTTTCTCCTCCCACCTCCCATTCCAGTCCTTGCCGAGGCCTCTGTGAGGGGCCTTGAAGACCAAAAGCTGTGGCAAGTTGGCAGAGAAGGAGCAATGCTCAAGTGCCTGAGTGAAGGGCAGCCCCCACCCTCATACAACTGGACACGGTGAGGGCCTGGGCCTAAGGGAGGGCCTAGCGTGGGACTCGGTTCCTTGTACTAATCATGGGCTGGAAAAATATATTCTGAACCCCAAGTAATTGGGGGACATGTTCAGACCAATACAAGAATATGCACAGTCACCAAACATGATTATTGGCTTGCCCAGGGAATCTAGGACACGTGGTCATTGGTAGGGAGTAAATTGATAAGCCCTTAGATTTTTTTTCTAACTTTTTTTTTTTTAGCGGGCAGAGAGTCTCACTCTATCACCCTGGGTAGAGTGCAGTGGTGTCATCATAGCTCACTGAAACCTCAGACTCCTGGGCTCAATGATCCTCCTGCCTCAGCCTCCTGAGTAGCTGGGACTATAGGTGTGTACCACCATGCCCAGCTAATTTTTTCTATTTTTGGTAGAGATGGGGTTTTGCTTTTGCTCAGGCTGGTCTTGAACTCCTGACCTCAAGTGATCCTCCTGCCTTGGCCTCCCAGAGTGCTAAGATTATAGGCGTGAACCACCACACCCAGTTTTTTTTTTTTTTTTTTTTGAGACAGAGTCTCACTCTGTTGCCCGGGCTAGAGTGCCATGGCGTCAGCCTAGGTCACAGCAACCTCAAACTCCTGGGCTCAAGTGATCCTCCTGCCTCAGCCTCCCGAGTAGCTGGGACTACAGGCATGCGCCACCATGCCCGGCTAATTTTTTTTTCTATACATTTTTAGTTGTCCAGCTAATTTCTTTCTATTTTTAATAGAGATGGGGTCTCGCTCTTGCTCAGGCTGGTCTCGAACTCCTGAGTTCAAACCATCCACCCGCTTCCACCTCCCAGAGTGCTAGGATTACAGGCATGAGCCACTGTGACCGGCCCACCCAGCTTTTTTCTAGCTTTTAAATTGTGGAATATAATACAGCATTTCAATATTAATATTTTACATATTTATGTGAGTACATAAAGGGCCTAAGACAAAAAGACACAGCTGAATGTTTTTGTAACTGTTGTTAAACCAACACTTCTGTAAGCACCACAATGTTGCCCACACCTTGAAAATGCCCACCTACCTCTGCCAGTTCCCTCAAGGAGTCCTTGGCTTTTTTCCCAGGGTTTGAGATGTCCAGGGAATTGGGGAGGGGTCAGGCACACACGTATGTGAGCCCATGACAATCATGTTCTCACATGTGAGCATATGAGCAATGTGTGTGGCCTTGTGCCTGAAGCTGTGTTCATGTACGCTGCCATGCAAAATCACGGGTGTTGGAGTGTGCAGTCACATTTTCCAATTACCTCTGAGCCCAGCTAGGAGTGGAGTGTCCTGTTGTGTGGACTTTATAACATGTGTTCCTGGTACCCAGTGCTGGGTGACGTGATGCCTGTGGGAGCATGTAGGATGGATATGTGGATTTTCCCGAGTGTGTGTGGGGGGTGCCCGGGTCAGGCTGGGCAGCAGGGAGAAGGGACCTCCGCCTGGACTTGCCTAGGGGAGGGAGGGGCACCGTGGGAACAGCCGGCGGCTCTGGGTGACGTCATGGGGGAGAGGGGTGGAGAGCTGCCCGGGCACGTTGGGTGGTGGCAGCCTCAGCCCTCCCCAGCCAGCACCCTTAAGCTTCCCTGTCCTCCAGGCTGGACGGGCCTCTGCCCAGTGGGGTACGAGTAGAAGGGGACACTCTGGGCTTTCCCCGGCTGACCACTGAGCACAGTGGCATCTACGTTTGCCACGTCAGCAATGAGCTCTCCTCGAGGGATTCTCAGGTCACTGTGGATGTTCTTGGTAAGCACAGGGGCAGAGACAAGGGACCTGGGCTGAGGGCCTGGTGGGGGCACCAGGAAGCAAGACAGAGAGGGTGAATTGGGGAAGCATATATTTGGAGGAGGCTGGATTGTGTGTATTTTACAGAGGGTCAAGATGAGGGGGTGGTTTAGGATGTGTTTTGTGAGCAGAGGCAGGGGGAGCTCTGTGTTCTGGGGTGGGTCAAGGATCTGGGCATCCCCCTCAGTCAGTGGCCTGTCTCCAGCAGACCCTCAGGAGGACACAGGGAAGCAGGTGGACCTGGTGTCAGCCTCGGTGGTGGTGGTGGGTGTGATCGCCGCACTCTTGTTCTGCCTTCTGGTGGTGGTGGTGGTGCTCATGTCCCGATATCATCGGCGCAAAGCTCAGCAGATGACCCAGAAATAGTGAGTACTGGCTGCTCCTGGGTGGGTAGAACTAAGCTAGGAACAAAGAGGAGGCAAGCAGGAGGTGGGCTATGTCGGAAGAGGGGAGACTGGGTGGCCTGACAGCTGGGGTGGGGAGACTTACAGACCAGGGGTGGGCGGGGTCTCTTGGGAAGTGAGGAGGCACTTGGGGTCTGGAGCACAGCTGGATGAGGGGAGTCCTACTGCCTGAGTGAGGATCAGATCCACATGCCAGGGTATCACCAAGTAAGTGCACATGTGCATGGCACACATATGCTCTTCAGCCACGCTGCCACTTGCAGCCACACACTCATGCTTGCGGGGCTAGCATGGCACCCACACCCTCCAGCCCGATCTCACATAGGCTCGGCCAGGCTAGGCTCACCCCAGAAGGCTGCCACTACCCTCAACTCCTGACAAGGGGGTGTCTTTCCCAGTGAGGAGGAGCTGACCCTGACCAGGGAGAACTCTATCCGGAGGCTGCATTCCCATCACTCGGACCCCAGGAGCCAGGTGTGTGCCAATGCTGGGTGCATGCATGGGGTGTGGCCACACTGGGGTCTGCTTGTGCCTGGGCCCCTCTGCAGAGCGGGAGCACAGCCCTCCGCCAGGTCTGACCCTGACTCGGAGCTGGGCTGGGGGCAGGGTTGAGGGGGCGTAGCTGCTTTGGGTCTGCTAGGGCTGCTCCAGAAGGCCCATCAACACTGGTTCCAGGTGGGTGTGGGGTAGCGGCAGGGGGATGCGGATGTTTGTGTCCAGGAGAAAATGGACCTGTGTGGGAACGGCAATTAGGGAGGAGGCTGGTGGAGGACAAGAGGGGAAGACTGAGGAGGCTGAGCTCTGTTCTAACTCCTCCCCCATGTCTGGGCCCTGCAGCCGGAGGAGAGTGTAGGGCTGAGAGCCGAGGGCCACCCTGATAGTCTCAAGGACAACAGTAGCTGCTCTGTGATGGTGAGGCCCCCGGCCCCACCGGTGTCCCCACCATTCTCCTTAGGCCCCTCTCCTGGTCCCAGACATGATGTGTCAGCAGCCCCCTTACCGGTCCCTCTGGCGGCAGCCCTGGCTCACCTGGCCCAAGACTGCATGTCTGCTATGCCTTTGTTCTCCCGCCTCCCCCTCCCCATGCCTGACACTTGGTCCTGGCCCCTGATCTCTGAGCCCCTATGCCTTGGAGAAGACCATTACCCCTGCTTGTACCTGACCTCTGAGCCCACCGTGACCCAACCATACCCCATTATGTCTAGCTGCCCGGTCTGCTTCCTGACGTGCCCTCTGCCCTTGGCCTGCAGAGTGAAGAGCCAGAGGGCCGCAGCTACTCCACGCTGACCACAGTGAGGGAGATCGAAACACAGACTGAACTGCTGTCGCCAGGCTCTGGGCGGGCAGAGGAGGAGGAAGATCAGGATGAAGGCATCAAACAGGCCATGAACCATTTTGTCCAGGAGAATGGGACCCTGCGGGCCAAGCCCACGGGCAACGGCATCTACATCAATGGGCGGGGGCACCTGGTCTGACCCAGGCCTGCCTCCCTCCCCTAGGCCTGGCTCCTTCTGCTGACACGGGGGATTTCAGCTCATCTTGGGGGTCTCCTTAGAAGACCCCATTTCTTGAGGAAGATGCTCCCCACCCCACTGACTGCTCGACCTTTTCCTCCAACCGGTCTGTTCATTGGGAGGGCTCCACTGGTCGAGTCCCTCCCACCATGTGTGCAGGTCACTGTGTGCGTGCATTTGTGCTTGTGTGAGTTTCATCGACTGTGTGTGCATGGAGGGACGGCTGTGTCTGTGGTGTGTGTCATGCTGTCATGTCAGAGTTCAAGTGAAACATGGTGTGTGTGCCATGGGTGTGGTTTGTGTGTTGCGTGGCTGTGTGTGACTTCTGCCTGTAGAGGCAGGCATTGTCCTCAGACCCCAGAGCAGTATTAATGGCGCAGAGGTTGGAGGTGAGAGGTGGAGACTGTGGGTCAGATCCAGATATGCGGGCATAGCTGGAGCTGGAATCTGGCCTCTGGAGGGGGGCAGCCTGTCCCCTGCCACTGGGAGCCGTCAGGACAAGCAGTGTGAAGCAGCCCGCCCAAGGGTCTGCCAGAGGATTGAACTGTTACAGAAGAAGCCCTCTGCCCTCTGGTGGCCCCTGGGCCTGCTGCATGTACATATTTTCTGTAAATAAACCTGCACAGGGGAATGTCTTTCAGAAATACTGCTCTGAAGCCTTTAATAAGAGGAAAAACTGTTAAAATAGCTTTTGATTTATCCAGTGCTTGTCCCTGGGATTGCTTAAAGTGAGGCTAGACCTCACTCAGACCCCACCCCAGGGAGTTAATTCCTGTGGTTCCAAAAGTGCTCCTTCTAAGGCATCTTCATCTAGTCAGCCCGTTGGGAGGGAGCCTGAGAGCTAGTGGAGTCTGGTCCCTGGCTAAGGGAGGACAAGGGAGGGTCCTTGACCCTAGCGGCCCCTCCACTCTCCCCTAGCCTTGTCTCTTTTTCCGGTTGTATCCACAGTTGTTTGTGGTCCCTTGGGGAGTTACTGAGACTTGGTGGTAAGGGCTCCTGGTTCGGTGGTGGGGTAGGGGAGAGAGAGTAGTGATTATAGACCGAGGAAGGGTGGGAGTTCAGGTGAGGTACAGGAGGTGCTGAGGGTGAGAATGTCACATTTTCCCCCAGGGGTTTCTGGGTCACTAATTCAAGACTCTTCCAGCAGTTTCTCTGGGTGGGGGCTGGGGTTAGATGAGGTTTATTTTTATCTAGCCCACGCAACATACTCAGCCAGAATACCTAGATTTAGTACCGAAACCCTTCTTGCCCCCAAATCTGCTGGATTTCTGGATTAAAGGAGAGGCTCCCGACCCCTGATCCTCAGCCAGCCCAGGACTTTGAAAGTGGAATCTGAAGATCTAAGATCCTAATATGTACATTTTGTGTAAATATGTGCATATTTGTACATAAAATGATATTCTGTTTTTAAATAAACAGGCAAACTTGTTCTTCTGTCTGATTCCTGTCTTGCCCCTTGAGCTGTGTGAGCCCTGAGTGCCCTGATTGCTATCTCAGTACCATCCATCTTGTAGTCCCGAGTAGGGGAGGAGTTAGGATGTCTGTGGCTGGGAGGGAAAGGTGAAACAACTGGCCTTCACAAGACCTTCAGCCATCGCTGAGAGTGCCCAGGTAGGACAGTGGAGCTAAGAACCCATTCTAGGATAGCCAATGCTTGAGTTTGCAAAGTATTTTAGATTCTTTGTTTTACTGGAGACTCACAATAACAGCTGTGTGAAATACCCTTTTTACAGAAAAAGCAACTGAAACTCAAGTTAAATGAGTTTTACAGACTGTTAGAGGATTTAAAGATCACCTTCATTTTCATATGTGTGGAAAATGAGGCTCAGTGAAGTAATACGACTTGACTGAGGTGACGGGCCCCTCAAAGGTGGAGCCGGGACATCCTTCCTCCCAGGTGGGCTTTACACAGCCCTGTGTCACCTTGCTCCCAGGCAAGCTTCATGTCTCCACCTTGGACCCAAGAATTCTGGTCTCCGAGGATGTCAGTCACCTGCTCACACCCCAGGCGCCATCACCCCACCCCAGGGCTCTGACATCACCTCCCCTTGACCAATAAGCGAAGTCCCAGCAATGGGTGAGGATGTGAATGTCAGCTACCTCCCCCACCCAGGCCCTGTGGTTGCAAAGATGCTCTATCAGGAAGTGGGTTTGAGGAGCTGCACAGCTTCCTGCCTCCCCCCCCCAGAGCTGAGTAGGGCGAGAAGGGCGAGTGCCAGTCTGGGCCACGAGACACAGCTTCTTGCCGGGGTCCTGGCAGCTTCCTCTTCCCCAGCCACTTCCGTGTGGCCGGGGCCCCAGTGGCAGGAGCTGCTGCCTGTTGCCCAGGCCACCCTCCACCCCCAGTTTGGAGCCCTGCCCCTCTGGGGCTGGGCCAGGCCCAGTGGCCGGCTGGCATCCCATGGGGGACTGGTAGGGCAAAGGTCTTGGGGGACAGAGGTGGCTGGGCCAGAGTCCTGGGGCTCCGGCCATGAAGTCTCGGCAGAAAGGAAAGAAGAAGGGCAGCTCGAAGGAGCGGGTGTTTGGGTGTGACCTGCAGGAGCACCTGCAGCACTCAGGCCAGGAGGGTAAGGACCCAACTCAGAGCTGCTGTGGGGTGGGTGAGGAGGCACAGGCATCTCCAGCCCGATCCGGTCTGAGGGGCAGGAGCAGCTTCTGGTGCTCCTGGGGAAGGGGCAGTGGCCTGGGGTCACCATTCAAGAGGTCTGTGAGCAGGTAAGACAGGAAACGTGGCTCAGTGAAGAAAGCTCCCTTGTGTAACTTTCTGGAAATGGTGGCTGAGGGGATGAGAATGTGAGCACCGGGGAGGATGGAGAGATTGGAAACCCAGGAGACATGGAGGAAACAGGCAAAGGGCCGGTGACCCCGGTGACTGAGGGCAGGAGAGGGAGGCTGAGCCAACAAGGTCAAGAAAGGAGTGGCTTGAAGGGGTAATGATTGTCCTTGGGTCTGAATGAAAGGACAGGAGAAGGGCTCCAGGGGAGTCTGAGGATGGCGCTGGTGGAGGAAGGAGCTTTCCTGGCTGGAGGAGAGCACCGGGGTGAGGCTGTGTGGGCTCTGGCCCCGCTGTGGCCTTGCTGGGCCACAGGTGAGGATGTGGGGTGGGCATAGCCTCCTCCCGCAGTCTCTGTGACTCTCCCACTCTCCCTGTGCAAAGGAGAAACAGGTTCGAAGTGAGGGCCGAGGGGAGAACTGCTGAAATGGGGAAGAGTGAAAGAGATGGCAGGAGGCCCGTTTGAAGCTGGAGGGGAGGGTGCGAAGGAGGGTGGGTGTGGGGACTGTCCATGGAGCTCGCCCAGCTCCCTCCCTGGGTTACCTTGGAGAGGGCTTTGAAGCCAGCAGGACCAGGGACAACACTGGGCTCGCAACCGGGCCTGGCATGGAGTGTCCACTCAAAACCACTTCTTGATTTGATTTGAAATTGAAGCCAGGTATCCTGGCTGCCCAGCCCAGCTTGTTTTCGGCACTTCAAGCTCCTCCCAGCGAAGGGCACAATTCTTTACCCCCCCATCCTACCCCACCCCAATCTGTCATTTCCTCTTTGTACCCTCCTCTGCTCTGAGCTGTGGCGCCTGCAGTGGAGAGAGGGTGATGGTGGTTCCCAGCTCATTTCCTGCTTTCAGCCCCGCCTCTGCATCCCCAGACACCTCCTTCCCCTTTTCTCCTCCCCCTAGAGGCCCCCATCCCCACTGGCCTCTGTTAAGGGAAAGCCCAGGCCCCAAGGAAGAGTGTTGAACAGCTGAAGTGAGTTTCTCTGCGCCTTCCTCTTCTCGCTGGGTGGAGTGGATGCGGCCCAGCTGTCAGCACAGGGCTTACTCCTTCACAAGAGATTCCTCTCAAGAGTGATGACTCTTGGCCAAGGACCACACGATTTAATTGGGAATGATGTTCTTCTCCCAGCAATCTGCAAACCTTCAGTTCAATCTTTCCTGGTGTTGCCCTTTCCTGTGGCTCACAAACCAACCCTATCTTGAAACACGGAACCCACAGCCAACCCAGACCCTGCTCCCGTAACCCTCCTGGCTTCCATCTGTGTTCCCAGCAGGTGAGAGGCGTGCTCTCCAGAGAGGATAGACATCTGGTTGCTGGATCCTGATCCTGGGTGAATCCCAGAGCAGGAGAGAAGCGCCTCCTGTCCCTCACCAGCACCTGCCTCCTCACCTAAGCCCAAGGGTGGAGTGATCTTGGGCATCAGAGCAGCAGTGGTGGCCCCTCACCTATCCCCAGCTCTTCCCAGTACAGAGTGGTGGAAAGTGGAGGGACAAAGAGAGGCTGGTGATGGCTCCTCTCTTTAACCCAAGATTCAGCAAAAAAAGAGAAAGCCCAGGCCAGAGAGATCTGTGTTTCTGGTAAATTATCCTCCCTGGTCATTCTGGTTTCCCCGACCCTCACAGCCTTGCTCCATCTCAGCCCTGTCTCCCAATTCTTTGCCCCCTTGTGGGGTATCTTCCTTCCCCAAACCCTCTATGTACTGAATTCTTCCTTTTCCTAATTTTTATATCTTGTTTGTTTTCTTTTCTTCTTTATTTCTTTTTATTTCTTGTACAGGTTTCTGATTCTTCCAGGTCCCTAAGCTTCAGGCCCTCCATCCTGATTCTACCTCCATTTCCTTCATGTATCCTTCCCTTTGACACCATCATTCCAATGCTGTCTCTAGCTTTTATCTCCGACCTGTCTCTTTGATCTTTATCTCCCTAACTCTCCCATCTCTCTGACCCTGTTGTCTCTTCCACCACCTCCTTGACCCATTTCCTCTATGGCTGTGACTCCTTAGGCCCTTGAATGTCCTCTTTTGAGGCCTTCTCTGGAGGTTCAAAATCAACAGAGAAGGACAGGATGGAGACCTATTTTGTTCACATGACAGCACACTGCCATGGGTCAACAGAGTAGTGTGGTGGCCAAAAGAGTTGACATAGCATGAGGCACCCAAGAGTACAGCGGCAGCTTGAATGAGGGCCTGCCCCATCTCTGCATTCGGTGCTGGGAACCTGAGGTTGGGGGATCCTGGCCAATGGGAGCAGGTACTGAAGGGATGGACGGTGAACAGCTGGGCTGAGCCTACGGTGAGGCAAGAGAGCTGGCTAGGGTGCAAAATTTAAGGAACAACTCACTCTCAGGGTCGTGCAAGTGCCCTAGGTGCCTCATTCTTAAGGAAGTACTCACTCTCAAAACTGTGCAAGGGAACTGTTGACACTTGCACAGCCCTGGGAGTAAGCGCTTCCTTAAATTTTGCACCCTAGGCCGGGCGCGGTGGCTCACGCCTGTAATCCTAGCACTCTGGGAGGCCGAGGCAGGCGGATCGCTCAAGGTCAGGAGTTCGAAACCAGCCTGAGCAAGAGTGAGACCCCGTCTCTACTATAAATAGAAAGAAAGAAATTA
>CAUYRT010068308.1:0-50694 GCA_963574885.1 Lepilemur ruficaudatus | reverse complement strand
TTTTTGAGACAGAGTCTCACTCTGTTGCCCAGGCTAGAGTGAGTGCCGTGGCGTCAGCCTAACTCACAGCAACCTCAAACTCCTGGGCTCAAGCAATCCTTCTGCCTCAGCCTCTCGAGTAGCTGGGACTACAGGCATGCGCCACCATGCCCGGCTCACTTTTTCTATATATATCTTTAGTTGGCCAATTAATTTCTTTCTTTCTATTTATAGTAGAGACGGGGTCTTGCTCTTGCTCAGGCTGGTTTCGAACTCCTGACCTTGAGTGATCCGCCCGCCTCAGCCTCCCAGAGTGCTAGGATTACAGGCGTGAGCCACCGCGCCCGGCTCCTTCACTTCCTTTTTTAAAAAAGGGTCCCTTCCCTTAAAAAAAAAAATCTCCCATTGCATATTTGGGTTCTGTAATCCAGGTTGATTTTTCTCCTGAGACTCTCATAACATATCTCATATGAGTGTTTCTACTGATCGGTTCATCTCCCATTAATAGCTCCTCTCATAAGTCAAGTCCAACTATCATCACTTTAGACTGGATATATTCCAAGACCCAATAGATAAAAAGTCTTTCTCTATTGCATTAAATAATATATATGATTCATAAGTGATTCTGATGAACCTCCTAGACCTATCTTCTAGGGAAATTTCAAGTCTAATATCCACTCAGAAGGTGACTGGCTGGTGGACTTCCATTTTTGTCTTAAGTTTAATAAGTCATTAGCTCTGCGTTCAGCCTGACAAGCTCCTGGCACACATATCTGTAAAAAGATAGAGGTCTTTTAAATTTGCTTTCCTTTTTCTGTGCTCAGCTCCCTATTATCCAATGGTGTGAGGCCTAGGTAAAAATTCTCAGGAATTCTCAGAGTTCCAAATGAATGCTGAGAATGCTTGTGTGAGTGTACACTGTTGCTGGTGAGAGTCAGCCAGTTTGGTGTTCTGGAGACTTATCTTGAATTGACAGGTCCCTACATACACTGGGGAGCCTCATGTTCTGAGATGATCAGGAAGACTGGGAAATGAGGAATAGCTCATGTGACCCTCAAATAGTGGAACCCTATAATCTTCTACTAAATTCAGAAGCTAATAAATGGCAGAGAGAAATCTAATCCAGAAGAAAATGACTTATCTGTCCTTTTGTCTTTATGTTTTACTAACTTTTAGATGACATATTAGGAGAGAGGAAAACTATTGAGGAATCAAACAGATTTCAGTTTGGGATTCCTTCTGGAATGTTCCTACATTTTAAGCAAAAACGTAGTTAAGCAAACATGTAGCCAGCTTACCACATGAGTGCATTTTTAAAACTACAAGCATAATTATTTACTCAAAATCATTGCCATGATTGATTGGCAACATGATTAATTGAAAGTTCACCAAGAGAAAAATCAGAAGATTGTTAATGTTTGGAAGACTGTGTGCACTGGGTCAAGCTGACCAGTATATGACTCTCAAGTCTGATTTTTTTTCCCCTTAACTGTCTATTTAACATAAGCATCATTTTTTCATCTATCAATATCAGAATTAAATGTGACAAGGGGAGCTAAGTGGTACCTCCCCTCCTTGGCACTTTTCAGGTTCACTACAAATGTTAGCTTCCTTTTTCTCTTACTTGTGTCTCATCTTGTGTAAATCCCTTCACCTCTCTGAACCCATTTCTTTATCTGAAAAACCAAGGGCTTAGTCTGGATGACCTCGAGTTCTTCCAATATTTATAACTCTGCAATTCAATAATGTACAACAGTAGGTACCCAGGGATTCAGAATCAAGCAAATAAAATCAATGTGTGAAGCTGTGTTGTGAAAGACAAGGAGGCATGACAAACTAAAGAACACATAGATCTGCCTAAAAACATTTAAAAAATTAAAATCTTAAAACAGTGTGCTTGCCAAACAAAACATAGTTTTGGGTCAAGTTTGAATTCTTGGTTTAAAGATTTCCAATTTCCAATCTAGAGCTTTCAAATATTGATCTTCACCACCCTCCCAGCTCCCCAGATTGTTGACAGAGCTGTCAGAGAATGGATCAATCATTCATAATTTTAAGTCAAATGAATCAGTTACGGTCTGTGCAAGAATTTTTCATGGCAGTTGGCATCTCTGGAAAAATATACTTTTGGAGCTTCCCAGATCATGTCAGAGGAAGAAAGGAGAGTTGGGAAGACCAAATCATAAGAGCAGCAAGCAGAGTTTTTGTTTCTGGCTAGGCTGTGGTTTGGCTGTGAAGAAATGACCTCACAGCATCCTAGAGAATCATGTCTTTGTGGCAGACGTGGTTTTTTTTTTTTTTTTCCTCCCTGCCATGAATGTGTCTGAGAAATTGCAGAATAAAAATGCAAAATAGCAAGTATATTTAGATACACTCCCACACAGACTCTAAAGCTTAATATTTCACTGAACACCACATGAAAGACTGAATTAATATCCATAACTCTTCCACATCACTCATACTTCAAAGTTCTGTCTTTATAGATTTCTTTGGCCTATATAGTTGCAAAATTAGCTAACAACAGTAATCTTTCTCTAATATAACATTCAATTGTACTTCATAAAAAAAACTTCATTAGATTTATTTCTCTTTTGACTCTGTATATTCACAGAATTTTCATTGATGTTGCAATAAACGACAAATTTCTACCAGATAAAAATTAAACACAAGTGATTGTAGGACAATTATTTATAATCCAACGCTATGTATCAAGATAATCATAAGGTCATTTATGTTATAGTATATTCTCAGCTCTGCAACCAACCATTTATGTCACATTACATAAATCATTCAACTGCTCTGACTCTCAGCTACCTTCTATATAAAACACGGTGTTGGGGAAAGTGACTTCTAAAGTCTATTTTTATTCTTACATTTTGTGATTCTTAGTGGAACATATCCCTAAAACCAACCATTGAACAGAGCTCAAAAATAATACTTGAGACTGTAATCATACAGAATTGAGGCAGTCTAAGGTGTCAATAAGTATCAGGAACTTGGTCCTTTATTGCATCACACCTTCACAAAATGCAAATGTTACAGTATTTCTTCCTACGTGGAACAAGAGTCAAAAAATATTAGGTTATAAAGTATGGAATGTCTGATTTCCTTAAGTACTAAGTTTGACAGTTACTATCTGTCACATTTCACTTTGACACTTCTTGTTTTTATTTTTATTGTAAAGGTAAATCCACATTCTTTCAAATGCACATTTTGACTTGTGATTATCTTTCAAAATTTTTTAGAACAATTTTTGTACAGCCATAAATAAGTCAAACATTCATATTATTTTCAAATGTGAGTTCTGTTGTAAAACAAGTACAACAAAGACAGCTCAAAATATCAACAAAGTGTTTGGAAAGAATGTGGCTAATGAACACACAGTACGTTGATAGTTTCAAAATTTTCATTCTGACAATTTTAAGAAGGAGCCAAGTGGACAGCCTGAGACCAAGGTAGATAATGATACACTAAAAATTGTAGTGGAAATGAACTCATCTCCGCCTATGCATTAATTAACAACAAGATTTGACATTACTATTCCAACAACATTAGACCCTTTGAAACAAATCGAGAAGGTAAAGAAGCTGGATAGATGGGTACTACATAAATTAAACAAACGTCAAAAGAAAAATCATCTTGAAGCTTGCCTTTCTTTGCTGCCATGATATAAAGGCAAACAATTTCTACACCATATTGTTAATGCGAGATAAAAAAATATTCTTTTTGACAATCACAATGACTGGATAAAGATGTCTTGAAGTACAGTTGAAAATGAAATATTCGTTAAAAAAAAAAAGCTAATGGTGTCTGTTTGGTGGTCCAGCCCTGGTATTATTCACTACAGTTTCATAAAACCCAGTCAACAGATTACAGCAGATGTTTACTACAACCAACTGGAGGAAATGATGAGGATGCCTATGATTAAACAGCCAACATTGGTCAATAGAGACAGGCCAGTCCTCTTGCAACATGACAATCACACGTCGCACAAACAATGCTGCTCAAACTACAGAAGCTGGAGTTAGAAACTCTCTGTCATCCACCATGTCCCTCATACCTTGCACCACTGACTACCATTTCTTCCAGATTTTGGGCTACTTGTTTCACGAAAAAATATTCAACTCTCAACAAGCTGTGAAAAATGCTTTTCGTGATTTAATCCCTATTCGCTCTCCAGGCTTCTTCACTGCTGGCATAAACAAGCTATTATTAAGATAACAAAACTGTGTCCATAGTTCAGACACATACTTTGATTCATTGTACTACTTATTGATTCGAAATCAGACTTTTCATATTTAATGCCCTAATATTAAAACATAGCTTAAATTGGAAAAATAAATTTCTATAAGAATATACCCCTAATGTTATCAGAGATCATTAATGGTTGAATTTATAAAATAATTTTTATTTCTTCTGAGCTGTAAATATCAATTAAAAATAATTCAGCCTTGACTGCTAAAATTAATCTTAAGTTTGAGGACTGGTTAAAGCAGTGTCATTAACAATATGTTTTCCATTATAGTACAAATAGAATACAACTTAAATTCTTATAATTTAAGCCATATTTCTTACACTCATCTTGCTATTGTGTATATTTTTTAAAACTAATGCACAACAATGGCAGCACCAAACTATGTTGCACGGGCTTTTTTCTACATTACCCTGAGATCAAATTTCTAACACGGAATGAAAACACTAAAATTCTAGCAATACAAAGATGTATTCCAGAACCACTAAACAAGTCTTCATGGGAAATTTTATTTTTTTAATTAAGGCATTATTTTAAACATATATCAATTTTTAGTGTCAATGTTTTCTTCTTGCTCACATCTTATTTTAGATATGCAAATAAAATTCTGAGTTTCGTTTCAAGGAATCACACTCACATGTTCATTGATTCATTTAATAAGCCTTTACTGAGCACTGTTACCCTTCACAACATTGGGTATGATAATATCCATGAACTCTCTTAAATGATTGCCCACGAGGAGACTCATAATATTTTACAGAGAGAGTGTCCTGACAATGCCCAAACAGCAGTTCATTCTTCCCAAAGAATGGTTTTTAAATGATCCTCCCTACGCCACAACTAAGAGGACAGTTCTGACAAATGGCAAAAAGAATAAAGTAGCAAGGATAACGGTGATATGTCCTGGGAGGAGAAGAGACAGAGAGCCAAAGCAGCTCTCTTCAATTTTCTTTCAGTCGTAATGGAGGAAGTCACAATTTTGCAGATACTATTAAAAGAAAGTAAACATAGCATAGAAATCTATCTATTCAAAACCTAGTAATGAAAGATCATTCTTTGAGCAAGTGAATAATAAGCAAAGCCTAAGACATGTTCTGCTATTAGTAACGAGGTCCTTAAAGCAATAAGCAGGCAGTGCAGCCCAAATGCCATAAAGTGCCATAAAACAAGAAATAATTTAGATTGTACCTGGACATACTCTCTTTCTTAAATGAATTATCACCAGGTCTTTAGTGATGAGGAAGTGAAAATTTATAACTGAACAAAAATGAATGCATACATCTCCTTGAAGAGATTAGGGTTTTTTTTTTCGCAATATCTCACTTGCCAGCCTCAAAGTTTCATCTTGCAGATATTGTTATGTACTTATAGACCCATCTTTATAGACTTTTGATTTTTATAGCCAGATTCTGGTGCCAGGAAAGGGTGAATCAATTAGGCAAATACTGCTTACTGAATCCTATCAGTTGGGAAAGGACATGTGGTTAGGATGGCATTTTATGGTGTTTGTATGGGTGATACAAGAAGCTTAAATCTTGTTCTTCCCATCAATCCTTCTAAACGGAAGTTGCTGCCAGGGCTATACGCTTATCTTAACAAAATGATAGGGATGTTTTCATTTTATCATTAATCTGGCCAAGGCCTGATGAACACGACTTCTCTACCATCTCTCAACCCAAACAAGAATTCCTCACTTAATTTACTTAGTCAGCTGCATGAAGGGAATAAGAAAGAAAGAAGTGGACAGGGTGTAAGGGTGTAAGGGTGTAATCTTTGACACATACGAATATCATGTACTGGTTACTGTGATCTAATGAATAATTTGCAATATCACCAATCATATTGCCTTTCTCTTCTCTTGGGATTGGCTTGGACAGAGGGATAGAATTCTCTTTCCCTCCATTACTCCTTTAAAGAGACATATGCTTTGCAGATATGCATCAACTTGCATTCTACTGGAAAACAAGATTATAAAAAGTAATACATTGTGATTTCCTCCTCATATTCTAGTCAATTCAAAAATCACATGAAGCTATCTTTAATCCATTTGATTATTAAAATTCCTTCTATACTCTATCATACATAGAGCAGGTGCATCCATGTTGAGATGACCAGGAAAGTAATGTAAGTGTGTAAGAAAACAGGGAATGATAGTGTCTGGGACCAATTGGACATTTTCTGCCATATTCAAGGAGCATACACCATACTCAGCTTCAGCCAGTTACTGTCATGTAAGAATATGTGACAGGTATTTCCATATCTTCACATTTTTAGGATAATCCATAAATCTAAATATTTAATATTTTATGTACATAATTTACAAATATTAGGAACTTATTCAAAATTAAAAAATAGACATTGTACATGTCAAACAGAATACAGCTATGATACACATATTTAATTTTAGACATAGATTATAGATGGTGCTGAAAAACTGCATAGTGAATAAACACACACTATGGTCCATGAATTTCTACTAAACAAAATATACTAAGGAGAAAAAGGATGTAAAATAACCATATCATTGTTAGCTTATTTGGAGGCCTCATCAAAGAATGATTACTAATCTGAGGTAATTCAATGTAGATGAGTATGTCTGAATGTTTTGCAATAGTTTAAAAAATAAGTTTTATTCTATATTTCTTGTATTCACATTGGAGTAATCTTGTAGAGATACCTAATGTTTTACAAAACCTGTGAATGTAGTAAATGAATATGTATGATATAGGTATGTCTTATAAATTCAGTTCTGATCATATTTTCTTTAGTAGAGGATTCCAAATGTTGGTTCATGAATCAACATTATAATAGGTTTAAATGGATCACCTGGAAAATCTATGAAATATATAAATTCTTAAGCTCTGTCCTGACTAAATCTAATGTAGTGTATCTAAAATTTTTGTTTTATTTTGTCTAAAGATCCCATGTGAGCCTGATGTGCTGCCAGAATTAATATCTACAGGTGCAGGAGCTTCAGAAGAAATTTAAGATGCATTCCCTGACCTAACTGACATAGTGCTACTAAACAAAATGCAAAGTGAACACCTATGAAAACATTAGGACCAATAGAAGCTATGATATTACATTCTATAATCACATTTGATATAGTCAAGTGCTTAGGAGCTCAGAGTGAGGTCAGGTATAATCATGAATGCCTGCTTGGACTAGATGAATGTGGGGTGAGTTTGCACAGGGATGTTCAAATGTAGTTATGTGAGGCGGGAATGGGAGAAGCTTTTGTGTTGGAGAAATAATATGGCTGAAAGCCTCTGAGGAGAAATGGATGTTAATTTGTTAATTTGTTATAAGGTAGGAAGGAAATCAACCTGGTTGAAGAAAACATTCTTGTTTGATAGTTGGAATTCAGACAGTGGTTTAGATTCTGTGGCAGGAGGTAGTATCTGAAGACAATGAAATTGGCCAGTTTATGAGGACAGATTCTGGTGTGTAAAGCTTAAGCATAGGGTTGACATGGGTCATAAACATGTAGATTAAAGATATACAATTTAAAAATGAGTGCAAACACAGCAGAAATTCAGTTCAATTTTAAGATGAGAGAAATGTGATAAGAATAGGTGACTGGTTTTATTTAATACTTAATAAAATGGATGTTATAGGTTTAATTTAGTGGCTTGTACATATGGATAATGATTTCCCTTCATGAGATTTTTTTACACCAATCTCTCTATTTTTGGGTTTGTTTGGAAATTTCCACAATAACAGTTAAAAATGAGTCAAGTTTGCAGTCCAGTCAAGAGATAACATAGACACCAATGGTGCGAAAGTACCAGAGGGAACACAGCCTATATACACATCTGGAAATGCTGCTGACATGCCTGAAGAGAACAACATCAAAGAGAAGCAAACTTATACCACTCACGACCCCCTCACATGTCCCTGCAAGACTTCTCTCCCCCACACATTTGCAACTTCCAGAACCAGAATGGAAGTGGCTTAAGCCATTTATCTCTCTCTCCTTGGTGGCTGTCAGAAGAGTAACATAGGGGAGCCAGAAGAGTAGTTGCTTCCCCAGCACATGCTCCAGAAGAAGAAAAGGTATTTGTTCACTTCTCAGCAATCCCCAGCTTTCAGGCTGCATCCTCCTGGGGTTGGAATGTTATTGCTTCTTGGGGATGGGATAATTTATTGGAGGAAACAAACAAACCAGTAACTGCCTCAACCAGCTATTTTTCTTAGATTTGAATTACCATTGCAAACCAAAATATTCTTGTGTTTCCTTCTGGTATGGAGGTATCTTCTACACTGCAGGGGAGTACTAAAGTTTTCTGGATTCAAAGGTTGTCTATGAATGGGTGAGTTCACACTTGGTTCTTTTTTATTTCTCCAACAAAGTAGTACATTTATTAAATATCTATTAATTAAGTACCTGTTATAGGCCAGTCAGTAGTATCTACATAGATATTGGAAAAAGTATTAAAAATATGAAAATGAATTACCAAGAATTCTTATACATTTCTACAAAATATACAATTGTAATTAATATAGCTTTTAATCCAATCATCTAGCCCTAATTTCATTTCAGGTATAAAATATTGTTTGGTTAAAGTTCTCAATATGCTTTTAGGAACGTATATCTTTATATATATTTTCTTTTTTTAAATTTCAGCATATTATGGGGGTACAAATATTTAGGTTACATATATTGCCTTTACCCCACCCAAGTCGGAGCTTCAAGCATGTCCATTTCCCAGACAGTGCACACCGCACCCATTAGGTGTGAATATACACATCCCCTCCTCCCCCATCCCATCTGCCCAACACCCGATGAATGTTACTACTGTATGTGCACATAAATGTTGATCAGTTAATACCAATTTGATGGTGAGTACATGTGCTGCTTGTTTTTTCATTCTTGGGATACTTCAGTTAGTAGAGTGGGCTCCAGCTCTATCCATACAAGAGGTGCTAAATCACCATTGTTCTTTGTGGCTGAATAGTACTCCATGGTTTACACATACCACATTTTATTAATCCACTCATGTATTTATGGGCACTTGGGTTCTTTCCACATCTTTGCAATTGTGAATTATGCTATTCTGTACATTTTCTCTATGGGAATCTCCAGAAAGGAAAATAAATGGTGCGTAAGATGAGCTTCAGATTCCTATTTGATCCACGCACATAGATCAGTCTGAAGAATCTTGATGTTTAGGATCCCTTTACTCTGCTCTGTTTTTTTCACCCAAGACACATCACATCATGTAGTGTGATTTTTTAAAGTTTAAAAATCATAAGGTTTTTTGGGATTTTCTCTTTGTTTTTATTTGATGATGAATTCTCAGCTGAAAATTTAGGGGATGGGTTTATCCTTTGATCCCCCTGCCCTACTTTCTTGTTTCAAAACTTTAATTTAAATTTGTAAGCATCTTGCCACAAGCAATTACTAAGTCTTCGTTACAGTTTTTTTTCAGCAAAGCTTTTTATTCAGCAAATATTTGTTAATGGCCCCTTCATGTGTCAGGTACTGTTTCTAGGCATTTGGGACACATCTCTGAACAGAAAAGACAAAGATTTCTGCCCTTAGAACTTGTATTCCATCAAAAAGTGTAAGACAACATACACTAAATTAGCTTGTAGGTTATAAAAGGTTGGCATTTTTTCCTTTTCCTTTCCTTAACAAAGGGCTTTTTCTACGTTCAAACCTAGAAAAGTTGAAATATTTTTACAGTGTGCACATATAGCTAACATATATCTAACATATAGGTTCTTTAACAATTTGTGATAATTTTTTTAGCATATATGTGTCTATCTAGTCATCTTCCTAGAGGTAGACTTTTGAATATCACATTTTTTGCACCACTCAAATGTCTTCTGACCCAACCTTAGAAGGTGTTCTTTTGATAGGTAGGGAAAGAGGAGTACAGATAATTTAAATTGGCACTATAAATATACAGCCATCATAGTCAATAGCACAAGAAGACTAATGGAGAAAACCTGAAGGGAATATCAGTTCATCTCCTATACCAAGAGTAGCTTCCGTGTATACAAATATGGTCAGGTCCTACTGAGCAGTCATGAAAATGACTTCAGTAAGGAGAGTAGGAGTGCTGTCAGGAAGTCAGCAGCAGTCCCTGAAGTCCTATCCCAAGAAAAGGGACATGATCACAATAGAGGTAGAGATAAGCAGAAAGCTCGGACAAATATGGCCACTTAATGGGCGATTCTATACATTTTTTTGAACTTCAATTTGCCAAAACATAAATTTAGAATAACAGCACTTACCAAAGGGCATTGCTGTTGAAAATTATATGGGATGCAGATATTAGATGAAGGTAGATTCTGAATAAGTAGTAGATGTATTGATACTATTATTATAACTAAATTCCTATAGAAAAATAATATAGCTGGAAAAAACACTGTTAATGGTTTGGAGTCTCTGGATAAAAAGTGATCATAGAAAAATTATTTTAAGGATAAAAGAAAGGTCATGGTCAAAGACTGGACTGCAGCTTCAACAGATTGGAATAGATATTGATCTCTTGCCTTCTGCAAGTTATTTAATATCCCTAAACCTTGGATTTCCCATCTATAAAATCTACCTCAACACTCCTTTTATATGGGCTAAATGACATACGTTATATCAGAACTGTGTCAGTGTGTCAGTAAGAACTCACTAAATATCACTTATTATTCTAGAAACACTTGGTTACGAATTGATCCTGCATCACTGTATTACAGTATATACTGAATGAGGAAAAGTTGAAAGCATCCCACCTAAGAACTAGAGCAAGACAAGGATGCCCACTGTCACCACTTCTATTCAATATAGTACTGGAAGTCCTAGGCAGAACAATCAGGCAACAGACAGAAATAAAGGACATCCGAATCAGGAAAGAGGAGATCAAACCATTCCTGTTTGCCAATGATATGATATTTTATTTAGAAGACTCAAAGACTCCTCCAGAAGACTCCTAGAATTGATAAATAAATTAAGTAAAGTCTCAGATTACAAAACAATGACACAAATTAGTAGCATTTTTATACACTAATAACAGTCAAACTGAGAGTCAAACCAAGAACTTAATACCATTTAGTTAATACCATTTATAATAGTTACAAGAAAAAAGAACAAACAAACAAAAAAAACCACAAACAAACAAACAAACAAAAACCCTAGGAATATACTTAACCAAGAAGGGGAAAGATCTTTACAAGGAGAACTACAAAACACTGATAAAAGAAATCATAGATGAAACATACAAATGAAAAAACATTCCATGCTCATGAATTGGAAGAATCAACATTGTTAAAACATCTTTACTGTCCAAAGAGATTTACAGACTCAATTCAATTCTCATCAAAATACCAATGCCATTTTTCACAGATCTAGGGAAAACAACTCTAAACTCCATGAGGCATCAAAAAAGAGCCCAATAGCCAAATCAATCTTAAGCAAAAAAGAACAAATCTGGAGACATTATGTTACCTGATTTCAAATTATATTGCAAAGCTATAGTAACCAGAACAGCATAGAGAACTCAGAAATAAAGCCATATAGCTACAACCAGCTGATTTTTTACAAAGCAGACAAAAACATATGCCGGGGAAAGGACACCCCATTCAACAAATAGTGCTGGAAAAATTGGAGAGCCACATGCAGAAAAATGAAACTTGATCCCTATCTCTCACGATATACAAAAATTAACCAAGATGGATTAAAGACTTAAATGTTAGACCTGAAACCACATAGAATAATTCTAGAATAAAACATAGAAAAAAATCTTCTGGACATTGTCAACCC
Source organism: Lepilemur ruficaudatus (assembly GCA_963574885.1). Classification (NCBI taxonomy): domain Eukaryota; kingdom Metazoa; phylum Chordata; class Mammalia; order Primates; family Lepilemuridae; genus Lepilemur; species Lepilemur ruficaudatus. The sequence goes on along the minus strand of CAUYRT010068308.1, from coordinate 38,701 downwards.
CAAAATGCACGCGGGCGCGCGCGCACACACACACACACACACACTGTGGAGTACTAGTCAGCCATAAAAAAAGAATGAAATAGTGTCTTCTGTGGTAACTTGGATGGAACAAGAAGTCATTATCCTAATTGAAGTATTTCAAGATTGGAAAACAAATAGCACAAGTTCTCACTTGTAAGTGGGACCTAAAGAGATATGCATAGTCATAAAGTGGTGTAATGGACATTAAAAACTAGGAAGAGAGGAGAGTGGGGAAGTGAGAGATAAAAATGTGCCTATTGGTTTAATGTACACAATTACAGTGATGTGTACACTAAAAGCCCTAACTTCAGCATTATACAATTCATTCATATAACAACGACAAAAAAAAATTTGTACCCCCTAAATCTATTGAAATAAAAACAAAAACTTGAAAAAAGAACAATACAATTCAGCTGCTTTTAAAGGGCAGGAAATGAAATAACAGCAAAAAGGGCATTGGGTTATCGACGGTGTTTTAATGCAGATGGTTCTAGTTTTTACATTTCTTTCCTTCTCCCCCACCAAAAAAAATTAAGTAAGTGTATGTTGGAGCATCTAGATAGACTTGACTACATTTCTACATAAACACTCAATCTTAGATTTGTTTTGGAAAATAATCTATATTATATATACCTATATATGTGTGTGTACATAAATATATATATATATATCTTCTCAATTAAACCTGTAGATACACTTCATTTGCTACCAAAACTTTTTAAAATGCTTTGGTTAGCTTTCTTAAGATTATAGACATGTGTTGAATTCCAAAGACCTAAATTGTAGGATATATGATAGTGATCATGGTTTGTTAGCAGCAAATAATCATTATTAACATCTCTCTCTCTCTCTCTCTCTCTCTCTCTCTCTCTCTCTCTCTCTCTCACACACACACACACACACACACACACACACACACACACACACGGGGTTATTTTCTTTAAGGAAATCTACTCTTCTCTTTACCCTGTCAGAAAAATTATCCAAACACTTTAAAATAGGCAACACACACACACACACACACACACACACACACACACTATGTGCTCTTTCAGTGCCATGCTGAGTTTGACTTTCTATTGATTGCCTATTTTACAGATTTTAGGGGTAGCATTTAACTTGCGGATTGTTGTCTAGTAGAGATGAAAATCACTTCTATCTAGTGGAAAAGAAAACCCCAAAGGTATAATCCCTTGGAAGATATTAGCCACTTTTATACATAACCTGAAAATTTATCATAGCATTGCTTTTTACTTAGTTTCTTAAATAGTTTTTGAACTGGTTTCAACATCTCACTGGTATCCTCATTAACTAATGAGTTGGATGAATCTTTGCCATGTGATTGTTTCATGTTTATACAAGTCACACTTTTTAACCTTTTGAAGATCATTCTTTAACACCCATATAACCTTATTACAATACCACCAAAGTCAAGATCTGTACTTCCTGCTCCTTTTCAACATAACCCAAAAAATCTGTGTGAAGGTAACTCCTCATAAAGCTGATAGAATTCAAAGTTTGAGAAACCCAAATAGTCAAATAAATATATACCTTATAAATATAGTGTAAGGCTGAAAAACTACTTCTGATGTCAAGACCACATCAACTTAACTTTTTCTCAAATAATCTGATTCTATGGAGGTATAGACTCTGTTAACCAGATCTCTGCCTCCATTACCATTTTCTCTCTTTTGTGCCACAGACCCAAATTTTTGGAAGTCCAGAATTCATCTTTCTTAATTTCCTAGTGGTATCTCAATATTACCTTCCATTTGAAATGCCACTTTTTCTCAGATTTCTAGATTAGTTAATAACATTCTCCAAGTCACCAAATCTAGAAACAAAGACCTCAGCCACATTATTCCCTGAGTAAACATTTACAGAGCATGAATACGTTGGCTGCACTCTATTGAGTTCTGCTAGTATGCTGGTGAAGAAAATAGAGATACAAACTGACCTCATGAAGAAGACACAGTTCTCTTTCTAGCTATATCTATCTATACTATCTCTATTTATTAATTATTAAAATTATACCAGGGCATATGCAAGGTACTAAAATAAAATAATAAATAATTTATGTGGGAAAATAATTTAGATAACATAATCATAAAAGGCCTTTTTAAGAAGGAATATATGAATTTAAAACTAAAAACAAGAAGAAACTAGGCTTTAAAGAACATTTTTTTTTAGTTCTGGAAAGACTTAAGCATGGAGAAAGAAATATTGCTAAGAGAGCAAAGAAGTCTTTGGATATGTACACTAATACCATATGTCTTTCAAGAGTAGTTTATCAGAAACCATTTTCTTGAAAACCATCAATGTGTGTCTGACTCCATTCTAGGTGATAAGGGTACAGTAATGATTTTAAAATATGTAGGGTTTGATATGGTCCAGATATCATGTTGTCTACAGTCTATTTTAGAGGGAGAAATACATATTAATAAATACTTATTTATAAATAAAGAACCAGACAATTACTAGTCTATAAGTACAACTTTCCTACACCCAAACCAGAAACTGTTGATTACCTCAACAGTCACACGCACACAAACACACACACACACACACACACACACACACACACACGCCTCTCTTTCACCACACCTTTAAGCTCAGCCCCAGGCCTTCCCAACAAAACTCTCAAGAGCAATCGACTCTTTGCCAAGCAGTCATGTACCAGGGGAAATGCTGCCTCTACTCAGTATACCAAGAGAAGGGTCCTTAGGGGCTCAGTTCTCTGTAGTGATGTCTCTCTTGCCAGTGATTGGTCTATGACTAAGCTTGGGATACAGTTCTAGGTGAGACCTAAAAAAGTTGGCTCTGGAGCTGCTAGGAAAAGTTCTCTTATTTTAGAAAAGAGACTGAAGGAAGAGATTATTTTCTATACTGTCTCTGGAGATAATCATGTCTGGATATACAGCCACCTGCAAACCGAACCAAAAGAATCACAGAAAAAGTTAGCGTCACTCTGTGTCGCACTCCTTGCTATGTGAAATAATAAATTTCCTAATGTCTGCTGAGTTGACTCAAAATATCTTAACTCATAGCCCCATGTTCAGATGAGCACTGATCCTTGCAAATTTGATTCCCAAATAGTTGTTTAATATATCCCCTTCTGTTTCCACTGTTTTGGCTCATGCCCTCATGATCTCTTAACCAGGAGAAATTCAAGAAGAAATTCATGAGCCCCATCTAAAATATTCTCCAATAAAAAAGACACACTGTTTTGTTTCCACTACTCCTCAGCTCATAATCCTCTAATAGTTCATCATTTCTTACAGAATAAATTTCAAACTCCTAGCATAGCTCTAAGGCCTTTTATCATCTGACCCCATCTTCCTTCCTAGCTTTCTCTCTCGTCTTTTTGTCTCACAAGCAATTTATTCCATCCACATTCAACTACTGATGGTTCAAAGTGCTATTTTACTGGTAGCAGTTGTAGTAATGATAGTCCTTACCAAGGAGAGCATGCCATATGCTAACATCCTGATGCTAAATAAAATTTATCGAAATTCTAGCTGCTCAGTGATCAAGGCCAAGCAAGTTAGAAACAAAAAAAAAATGTAAGCAAACAACAGACCTAGGAAGTAGGTATTATATCCCCATTTTGTAGATAATAAAATTGAGGCTCAGGACAATAAATCAATTTTTTAACGTTATATATTTAAAAGATGGCATTTGATTACAGGTGAATCCAATTTCAAATCAGAGTTCTGTTTGCTACACCAGGCAATTTCCCTAAATCGCACACGCTTCCCTATGAAATGGATATATCTACTTAAAAGAAAGATTTTAAAGCTTTTGAAAATTTTTATAAGGTAATATTATGGTATCTCCAACATGCTGTAAAATCAAAGGATGTTTGCAGCTAGACAATGTGAGCAGCCCCACTTGGCCCTGTGCCTGCGGAATTACTGTTCCTGGACATAGTCAGTGTTGGACATCTAACCCAGCTCAGGATGGGCAAGAACTGCTACAGTCGGCATCTCAGGTTTCCAGGATCAGGACCATGACTTTGCTCTAGACTCCTCTTTTGCTTTCAAATTCTTATTTCAAGGCAGAGAACCTGTATCAGGATTAAAGAAAGTGAAGATTTGCTTTTCAAAGTGTAGTGCGCAGACAGCGACAACAGCATCTCACCTGACAGCTTGTTAGAGATGCAGAATCCTACATCTTCTGTATTAGAATCTGTATTTTAACGCATCCTCAGGTGATTAGCATGTACATTAAAGTTTGTTGAACAATGATTTAGGGATCCAAAAGATGTTCTAGTTGTATTCGGTATAAAAACTCTCTCGTTTTTCCCAAGTCCTATTTTTGAAACATCACTTGCTAACTTCTTTTGCAAGGCTAACCTGGATCATAACATTCCTGTGAGAGAGATAATCTGTTAATTATTCAAAGAGAAAAAAATAAAATATAGAATTTAAGGAATGCTTAATTTTTATGAAAGAAATAATTGAAGCAAACAAGAAGATATCAGTTTTGTTGCTTATCAAATAGTGTATTGCCTGACTGTAATTTTATTCATCTTTGTACATTTATTTTCCCTGAAATTCACTTCTTTATTAAAACTAAACCTATTCACATGTAGTGAATGATAAAAGAGTTTTTTTATTTGAACCATTAGAAAAAAAGCAAGAAACTTCCCATTGGAAATTGGCACATCAATTCAAATAACTAAAAATTAGCTAAGAGCATTTTACCACAAAAGATAATGTTTTTATTTTCAACATTATTGTATTTTCAAAGTGGAATGGAATATGAATGAAATGTCATTTTATTTTAACATCTAAACCATATTTTTTTCTCTCACAAACCCTATCAAAAGAAGACCCAGTTCTTTTATGCATTATTTGTAATGGGTACATGTTCACAAATAAGGTAGTATAAAATGTGTCCCTTTTTGGCTGTGACTGCCCAAGTGATGACCGCCCCAACACACACACACGGTATTGACTTTATACAAGCTCTTCTTAAATATGAATGTTTCCTGAGACTACACATGCAAAATGTATATAGTTATTAATATGTATTCTTTAGCTTTTAGTTTATATAAATAAAAGCATCCTGCAGCTTTTAGCTCTGTTCATTTATAGATAAGTATAAAAGTAGGAAATGGCACAATTTTACTCAATTCATACTCCATAGTCTTTGCTTGCTGGGACAAAATACTATTATTGAATTGAAACAGCCCTTCAAAGTAATCAAGCCAACTAAACTCCTAGAATATTCCGTAAGAGTAAAATGGTTTTCTAATCTGCACTGAAATCCTATTCAATAAGGCCATTTTCTTATCAAACTATAAATTGGGGAACAAAATATTGTATTTTAACAGGTATTATGAACATTTTAATTCTGTTAGGGCCAAAATAATGGTAAACATGGGTAATAGTAATAAGCGCTTTCCCTGAAGAGTTTTAGAAATCCTAATTTACTGACTGGTAGCTACTTTCACTAAGTAGAAATACAGTAATTTAATAATCTTACCATAGCAGTTTTCACTAAAGAAAATTAACTAATTCATTATTGCTTATAATTTGCTGAGGCATAGCTGCCATATTTGTAAAATCAGCAGGTTCTGAAAAAAATACAAGTTCTTAAATGAAAGTTCAATTTCTCCCTAAACACATGAATGATACAATTACTTAGCTCCCTCTAGTGCCAATATCTAATATAAACTTAATTGTAATAACCATTTTCACCATGCAGTTTTGAAGCAAATTAAAATTTTACTTGGCAATAATTAACAAGTAAACTTTCAAGGGTTTAATAGATTGAGTTTGAGATCAGTACCGAGCAAGATTCAATGGATAACACTGTCATGGGTAGGCTCATGGCTGCAGTTGAAATAATGGCATTTCCTTGCAAATTTCATTTCACATGTTTCAATTACAAACAAATAAATAGAGTAGTAAAGGAATGTTGATAAAAGAAATTAAGGCTTGTCATTGAATATCTTTGTACACAATTTAACTATAATAACCTCAGTTAATTTGTGGTTTGTATTGATCATTATTTGAACCAATTTAAAGCCCAAGAAGACACATTAACATTTCTATCAAGGTATACAGAATAAAATTAGATGTTCAATTGTAGATGAAGGAAGAACAGGCAGAGCATATGTATTTTTTTTAATCCTAACAATCAAAACATTTAACTTAATAAAATGACTTACTAATACATATGTTCCCTGAGGGTTTCTCTTAGAAGCATATAATTAAAGAGTTTTATTTATTTCTAAGTAACATATATGACTTTCATTAGATGATCAAATTGTGTTATCATATGAAAGGCAAGGTAACACTATTTGGAGGAAGAGGAGAATAGTCACCAATAGAATTTCACTCAATTAAAAAATTGCAATAAAGCTAATGAGTTTTATAGGGAAACTAAATTTTTCACAGCAATTTGTGTATTCATTTGTTCTTTTATTTCATAACATAGTTTAAAGACTAAGAGGGATAAAGCATGGATTTTGAGATCAAATGACACATATTTGATTAACAGAACTACTGTTAGTCTGTAAAATGCAGCTAGTCCTTTCAATTAATAGGATTTTTATGAAAATTAAGGAAAGTAACCTACATGAAACACAGACTGAAAAATAACAACTAGTAAGTTTTTATGGTGTGTTAATAATTTAAAACTTAATTAAAATTTTATTCTAATTAATTAATTCTAGAATTATTTAAAATTCTATTTCATAGAATAAAATATATAATCCAATTATACTTGTGGTCGTTGAAACAAACTTTATTCTTAAATGCTTAGAAATTTCTAAAAATTAATATTTCTTAAAATTATTTTATTTTTATTTCAATAAATATTTCTGTCCTAAATAAAAGAAAGAAATTTTTCCTTAGAAAAAAGATGATTTTTGTGCTAAAATAATAACTAAAAACTATAAGCTATCTTCCCCAGGTTCAATGCAGAGATGCTACAGACAAGATTCTAAAAAGCGCATACAGGCATACACTGTTTTATTGTGCTTCAAAGATATTGTAGTTGTACAAATTGAAGGGCATGGCAACCCTGTGTTTGGGAAGGCTATTAGTGCCATTTTACCAACTTGTGCCCCCTTCATTTCACTGTGTAATTCTTACAGTATTTCAAACTTTTTCATTGTTATTATATCTGTTGTGGTGATCTGTGATCAGTGATCTTTGATGCTACTATTTTAATTATTTGGGGGCGCCAGGAATCACAGCCACATAGGCAGTGAATTTAATTCATAAATATGTGTGTTCTGCTGCTCCACAGACAGGCCGTTCCCCTATCTCTTTCCCTATCCTTGGGCCTCCCTACTCCCTGAGACACAATATTGAAATTAGGCCAATTCATAAGCCTGCAATGTCCTCTAAGTGTTCAAGTGAAAGGAAGAATTGCATGTCTTTCACTTTAAATCAAAAGCTAGAGATGATTAAGCTTAGTGAAGAAGGTATGTCAAAAGCTGAGATAGGCCAAAAGCTAGGCCTCTTGCACCAAACAACCAAGTTCTGAATGCAAAGGAAAAGTTCTTGAAGCAAATTAAAAGTGCTAGTCCAGTGAACACATGAAAAATAAGAAAGCAAAATAGCTTTATTGCTGATATGGAGAAAGTTTGAGTGGTCTGGATAGAAGACCAAACCAGCCACAATACTCCCTTAAACCAAAACCTAACACAAAGCCACGCCCTACCTCTATTCAATTCTATGAAGGCTGAGAGAGGTGAGAAAGCTGCAAAAGAAAGTTGGAAGCCAGCAGAGGTTGGTTCATGAGGTTCAAAAAAAGCAGCCATCTCCATAACATAAAAGAGCAAGGTGAAGCAGTCAGTGCTGATGGAGAAGCTGCACCAAGTTACCCAGAAGATACAGCTAAGATCATTAATGATCATAACTGCACTGAACAACAGATTTTCAGTGTAGTTGAAACAGCCTTCTATTGGGAGAAGATGCCACTTAGGACTTTCACTGCTGGAGAGGAGAAGTCAATGCTTGGCCTCAAAACTTCAAAAGACAGGCTGACTCTTTTGTTAGGGGCTAATATAGCTGGTGATTTAAGTTGAAGTCAATGCTCGTTTACCATTTTGAAAACCTTAGGGCCCTTAGGAATATACTAAATCTACTTGCCTGTGCTCTATAAATAGGACAACAAAGCCTGGATGACAGCGTATCTGTTTATAGAATGCTTTAGTGGATATTTTAAGCTCACTGTTGAAAAGTAATATTCACTTAGGAAAAAAAGATTCCTTTCAAAATATTACTGCTCATTAACAATGTACCTAGTCACCTAAGAACTCTGATGGAAATGCACAAGGAGATTACTATTGTTTTCATGCCTGCTAGTACAACATCCATTCTGCAGCCCATTGATTGAAAAGTCATTTGGACTTTCAAGTCTTATTATTTAAGAAATGCATTTCATAAGGTTATAGCTGCCATAGATAATGATTCCTCTGATAGATCCGGGCAAAGTAAATTGTAAATCTTCTGGAAAGGATTCGCCCTTCTAGATGCTATTAAGAGCATCTGTGATTCATGGGAAGAGGTCGAAATATCAACATTAACAGAAGTTTGGGAGAAGTGGATTCCAACACCCATGAATGACTTTGAGGGGTTCAAGGAAGTGACTGCAGCTGTGGTAGAAATAGCAAGAGAACTAGAATTAGAAGTAGAGCCTGAGGATGTGACTGAATTGCTGCACTCTCATGATAAAACTGTAGCAGATGAGAAGTTGCTTCTTACGGATGAGCAAAGTAAATGGTTTCTTGAGATGGTAAACCACTCTTGGTGAAGATGCTATGAACATTGCTGAAATGGCAACAAAGGATTTAGAATATTACATAAACTGAGTTGATAAAGTAATGGCAGTGTTTAAGAGGATTGACTCCAATTTTGAAAGTTCTACAGTGAGTAAAATGCTATCATATAGCATCACATGCTATAGAGAAATCTTTCATGAAAGGAAGAGTCAATCAATGTGACAAACATTGTTATTTTATTTTAAGAAATTGCCACAGCCACCTCAAACTTCAGCACCACCACCCTCCTCAGTCGGCAGCCATCTTCAACCAGCAAAAAGATTACCACTTACTGAAGGTTCAGATGATCTTTAGAATTTTTTAGCAATAAAATATTTTTAATAAAGTTATGTACATTTTTAGATATAATGTTATTACACACATAATCAACTGCAGTATAGTGTAAATATAACTTTTATGTACACTGAGAAAACAAAAAAAATTGTGTGACTCAGCTTGTTATAATAATCACTTTATAGCTGTGGTCTGGAACCAAACCCTCAGTGTCTCTGAGGTATACCTGTATAAGTATCTAAAGTTTGCTATGAGTTTAGAAACTCAATGAATAGAATTTTAGAAATAAGTAAGCAAACCAATACTATTATGACTGTAGTCTTTTAAGCATTTTTATTTCTAAATTTCTAAATCTTCAGGTAAACCTTAGTAATTAAATATTATAACCTAATTACATGATTTTTATTTGATAATTTCATCTTTCCTCCTCTCCCTTGATTCAGTGAAAAAAGCCCTTGTAAGTCACCAGAAAGATGAGTTTTTTTCTTTTTACCTGTTGGAAACTAGAATCAGCCTCTATAATTTTCAATGAGGTTGTTAATTTCTTATTTATATGTGTCCGTAATCTTGTTGATCAATTACACTTCTCCACTATTTTAAGTGCTTACTCTTTTATAACTGGACAGATTTGTGAGGCTATCAAAGTGAAACTAAATACACATTTTAAAAAACATCTTCCCTTATGTAGAACTGAAAATACAAGTTAGGTTTATTTTCCAGTAGAAGGCTGAAATATGATTTTCTGTGTTCTTGAGAAATTTAAATAGCTCCCAAAGAAGAATGGTCAGTCTTCTCCATGCTCAACTACATGGAAAAGCTGCAAGTTTCTAGGAAAATAAAGTTGGTTAAGGAGAAAACACATCTTTAATACAAGAGATTATTCCATTATTCCCAATTTTTAGCCTTAAGAAGTTTCATATCACTGTAACATTTCATATTGAAAATGAAGAGAACATAAAGAACCAGAGAGAAAAAAGAAGGTCATTTGATCAAAGGATATTAGCAGAGCTAAGTAGTAAGAAAATAAATTTCAAGGGTGTTTGTAGTGAACTACCTTGGCGGAATCTCAATGTCAGCAGAGAGTCAAGTAATCCTAACCTATCCATTGATAGAGGGCACTAGCTAGTGAGGTGTCTACATTTCATCAGAATTACCCCATACCTAAGTTCCAGTTTTCTTGGTTCACTCACCTTGTCTAGATAGTATAGTTTTGACTGAAAGTAGAAATTTTCAAAAATTAACTTTATTTTCATTTGTAGATATGGGCCATGTGGTTAGAATTGACCTAATTATAAAGTTACTGCCCAGGAAAGAAATCCACTTGATGAATATTTAGAGGAAAAATTGTGTATTTTCTGGAATGGTGGAGACAAATTTTACTTTGAATTTCCATTTTTCTGTTGAGGCATCTATTATTGAAGAGTTAAGTACAATGCAGGCAAATGAGGGTGATGTTTTTAAAACATATTTGGGAAGCCCATTTTGACAGTTTTTCTCCTGTCACTGACTCAAGCTTACATCACAAGAATTAGACTGGAACAGAATATGGTCAACTATTACTAACATGCCTGGATCAAAGGTTAATAGTAACAACAGCAACAACAAGAAAAGCAATAAAGACTTTTTTTTGTTTGTTTTGTTTTATATTCTCAGAGCTTTTTTTTTTTTTTTTTAGTATTTTCTAATCTAATTATCCCAATAACCTTATGATTTAGGTATTATTATTATATAGTGAGGCACAAATAAGTAAAGTCACTTGATTAAAGTCTACACAGTCATGGCTGGGCATGGTGGCTCACGCCTGTAATCCTAGCACTCTGGGAGGCCGAGGCGGGAGGATCACTCAAGGTCAGGAGTTTGAAACCAGCCTGAGCAAGAGTGAGACCCCGTCTCTACTAAAAATAGAAAGAAATTAATTAGCCAACTAAAAAAATATGTATATGGAAAAAAAATTAGCTGGGCATGGGGGTGCATGGCTGCAGTCCCAGCTAATCAGGAGGCTGAGGCAGGAGGATTGTTTGAGCCCAGGCGTTTGAGGTTGCTGTGAGCTAGGCTGATGCCACGGCATTCTAACCCATGTAAAAGAGTGAGACTCTGTCTCAAAAGAAAAAAAAAAAGAAAAAAAGAGGAAAGTCTACACAGTCAGTAAGGAGATGAACAAGGATGTGAAGTAACCTAGACAATACGACTCTAGAAACTGAGCTGAATAAGTAGCATTCCAAATGTGGCATAAAGGCCTTGATTAATACCACAATAATAATAAAAAATAAATTTCTCGGGCAGTTGACAAGTTTCCAAAATGATATTAATTTCTTTATGTCATCCAGTCCTCACAAAACTATTAGACAGGTACATCTGTCATTTTCTCTCTTCTTAAAAAATGAGAAAACAGAAATTGTTCTGTGACTTTCCTATCTCATATCCCTAAAAGTTTGAGGAGCAGGATAAAGAATTTCCGTGTTTTTACTCATAATCACCTGCAATTCCAGCTTGCTATCATAAAATTTTTCAATTTTGAATTCTGTTAAGGAGTTATCACTTTGAATTCTGGAAAAATCTACTTTTAAATGAACCTTCAAATATAAATTTTTAAAGTTTAAATCTTAGCCAAAGCCCGTAAAATAAAATGCTTCCAATGTATAATGCTTTCATCTGTTCATAACAGTGCCCTTCCTGAAAAGTTTCCCCAAAGCAAGATGTAGTAAATAAAGTTCCCTCTGAATCTATGAGGCTATGTAGTTCTCTTATACCACAAGAGCAAGAGCCAAAATAAATGCCTCTCTAAAATGGTTTCTGGATAGCATAAAAGTTAACCCAGGTAATGAAACAATGATCTTATTAGCAACTAATTGTATTTTCTGTGTTTCCAATGAACCGAACTAATGAATTGATAGATCTTGAAACTTAGGTGTTTTATGGCTAAATTAAAGCCGTAATTTCTAAAATGTGTAATATTTTTTCAGTATAGCAATAATACCTGCTGCTAAGTACAAAAATGATTAGCCACAAACCAACCTACTATAGAATATCAAAATGCATTTGCCCAATGAAGAACTAATGGGAATTATGCAGATTATATTTCCTTCCCTGCTGAAAGCAACCAAGCTTCACGTCATAGCAAAATGAAAATATAACTCAAATATAAAACAACATATACACAGAGACTAACCAAATATGTTTCTGATTATTTTTAGATGTGTTTCTTTTTCATGTAATTACTTGGCAACAAAGAACTGAAATAAATGTCTATAGCATTTAGTGGGTACCTGAATAGCTCTAAATATTAATCAACTAAGAATATTATTCAAATGCTTGATACCAAACCACTCACTCAGAATTATAATGTAGATTGTGCATGCTAACAGAAACCAATTTTTTATAATACCTTATCATAATTAGATTTATTCTGTAACTTTCCTTAAAACACTATTCTGCTGATATCAAAGAATTGGGAGGGCAAGAAAGTAATGCACTGGGTCAATCAACGTTGGGAAGTAAAATGAATTATCTAAAGTTTCTCTTTTTGTGGTACTAAATACTAAGTAACAATTTACTTTAAAATTATTTCTATAGAATTTGTATGCTAGAACAATTCATGACAAAGGTAACCCTTTTTTTGTAACTGTAGTATAAAATCTAGGATGTTTTTCTTTCTACATAGATGACTTTATTCAAGTGAGAAATGCAGAGACATCATCCTTTTATAGATGAGCATCTCTGCATCACATATAATAAAATATCATTTTGCACTCCAAGCAACTGGCAAGGAAAAAAGGAATATGCTAAAAAAATTTTAGCATATTTTTAAATTTAGTTATTTAGACGTGTTGTCTCTATTGCTGAAGCTTAAGGACATATTTGCAAATTTTAAAACTACCACCTAATCATTTTGCTGAAAAACAGCAATAGTTAGACTGCACAAATCACAAAGTCCTTTGCACAAACTCTGGAAAGTGTCTTGTCTAGACAATCTTTCCCTAAGCAACAGCAGGGATAAACAGATGGGCCATACCATGTTTTATAATGCCTATAGGTTTAGATTCTGTTAGCAAAGCTGGCAAAATTGCATCCAGAAAAAAAACTGATAAGATTTAATTTCATTGAATGTCATTATGATCATTTATGCAATAGTAGAAACAAAATTTTAACTGTTCTCCATTAATAAATGTAAAATGATTGGAAGACCAATTCTTTCACATTGTAAACGATCAAAATAAATAAATATATTGAAAAGTGTTGCTTTTAGAATTAGAAAGATAGAGGACACAAAAGATAATAGAGCAATGCCTTCTGAAAATGACAAATAATTGTGTTCATTCCCCAATAGTTGTTTATTATAATGTCTTTGTCTAAATTGTAACAAGTAATTTTCTGTTTGCTTTTGATACTTACATTCTCCACATTTACTGCACAAATTTGCCTGACCAATTTTACATATAAAAGAGTTTGGAAATCTAAGAACTAACCAATTTTTCACCAATCCTGAAATTTACTGTTGATTAGTAAGCCTGAAAATGTCCTATGATGTCCAATTGGATTTCACTAAACACTAAAATAATTCATTTGATTTTAGACCATCCACTCCAGTAACAGGAAGTTTTACACTCATTGCACAGGGCAATTTAGATCACTTAAATACACTCTTAATAACAAAGGCTGACTTTTAACTAGTTCTTACAAACCCAATATATTGAATAGCAGTTGCGGCATCAGTTTATCAGTCTTTCAATTTGAACTCTTCAGTAAAAAGTATTCTTTGGTTTAAGCCAAATCGCTGAGGACAAATCAGCCAGATGGCCCTGGTGCCAATTCGGCAAATACTGAACTGCTTACTGGAATGAGTCAACTGCAGGACTGATTAATTGACTTAGTCACATATTCAAAACTTTTGCTTCTTATCCCATTAAAAGTAGCACTAATGAGCGGTGGCTATGACCTTCCAGGGAGAAGCCACAAGTTCCACAACCCCTCAATATTTACCACCCAAATTTAATCTTTTTAATGGACACCTTAAAAGGAATCTGATAGAAAATACTAAGAGCTGCTCAGATACTAAAACACTTAGGGAGGCTTTTGATTAATGTTGCACGATTAATCAATTGATTAATATAGTTTTCAATATAGATGTTAGGACACTGTCTACTTTAATCAACCATTCTGAAAATAGTGAAGATAAATGCCATACTTTTGTGTCTGCTAAAAAAAAAAAAAGAAAAAAAAAAACCTCTTTCTTTAAAGGCTGTTAATTATGACATAAGCCTTATTTACCACACGCAAATTTTATCTAATGTTGACATATTTATACATAGGAACCATTAATGAGATAAGTGGGATCCTTTTGGCAAAGCCATATTTTAATCACTTTAAAAATAATTTATTTAGCCATTTTATGGACATTTTCCTTAACAAGAAATTATTTTAGAATAATGCTGCAAAATGCATTAAAATCTTAAAGTTTTTATTATCATTTTCCAAGACTGTTTGTAATTTGCGATAATGCTTTCCACCATACTAAAACTGAAATCTTTATTCCAGTCAAAAATAATCACCCTGTAATTACCGTGACAAACTGCCCAAGCTGTATCATCGTGGCCATTTCAACTAATGATATTGTATTAGAATGCCTAGCAATAGACTTCAAATGGAAAATATAATTATGTGCATTAGTTTGTCTAAGCATTTATAAGATCACATATCCATCAGTTTTCAGGTCTCATAAAGAAAACCATACATCACTGTCACTGTGAGTTTTGTTATTGAAAGCGCAGGCCTTTACAAACTGAGCTTAAGATGTGTATCTTAAATTTCACTTGTTCTGTGGATCACTAAAATCCCTGTAAGTTAAACCACCATAATTGAGAAGAGCTTTTCCTCTGGTGATGGAGGAACTCTGCAGCACAGACCACTTCACACTCTGACCAAATAGAAGATTAGCCAGCCTGAGACAGCTTAATCTAGCTTTTCCACACCTCCTAAATCTGTGGGAGTCTGATTTGGCATAAAAGCCTATGGAAAGTCTTTTGGGCAAGGTATCAAATTAAAGGTTTCATACTGTCGGCTCCACTGACCTGAAAGAAATTAGTAGGGAAAAAAAAAATGTGTAAAAATACATTTGAGTTGCAAATGGGAGGAAATAGTTTCTTGAAAAGTATGCAATGAATGTATATGTATTTAGAATGAATGACACCATTAGAATGAAAATATTGCTAATTAATTTACTGAACTCTGCACACAGCAAACTATAGAACCTTAAGAAAGTTGCTCAGGTTCTTTGTTTCCCAATTTTCTCATTTGTAAATTGAAGGTGTAGATGGATTTTTTGACCCGTTCCAGGTTTACCTTACCATTAGGTTATTATGTATGAAATATCTGATTTTCTTAAGTACTAAGTTTTGGCAACTGATATCTCTGACATGTCACTTCGATAGTTCTTGTTTTGTTTTTATTGTGAAGGTACATGCTCAGTCTTGTGAATGCACAGTTTGGCTTGTGATTATCTTTCAAATTTTTTCTAAAGCAATTTTTGTGAAACCATGAATAAGTCAAAAATTCAAGTTATTTTCATATGTAAGTTCTGTCATGGAACCAATGCATCTCAGACAGCTCCAAATATCAACAGAGTGTTGGGAAGGATGTGGCTAATGAACGCACAGTAGGTGGATGGTTTGCAAAGTTCCATTCTGGTGATTTTAATCTTGAAAATGAGCCATGTGGGTGACCTGAGACCAAGGTGGATAATGATGAACTGAAAACTGTAGTGGAAGTGAATCCATCTCAACCTACTTGAGAATTAGTAGCAAAGTTTGATGTTACTATTCCAACAATACTGGACTATTTGAAATAAATGGGCAAGGTAAAGAAGCTGGATAGGTGGTTTCCAGATGAATTAAATGAGCGTCAGAAGAGAAATTGTCTCAAAGCTTGCCTTTCTTTGCTGTCACAACATAAAGGCGAACTATTTCTATACCGTATTGTTAAATGTGATGAAAAATGGATTCTTTTCGACAATTGTAAGCATTCCACACAATGATTGGATAAAGATGAAGTGCCAAAACACAGTCCAAAACTGAATACTCATCAAAGAAAGCTAATGACATCTGTTTGGTGGTCCAGCACTGGTATTACCCACTACAGCTTCATGAAACCTGGTCAATAGATTACTGCAGGTATCTACTGCAACCAACTGGATGAAATGATGAGGACACTCGCTATTAAGTAGGTGAGATTGGTCAATAGAGACAGGCCAATCCTACTGCAAGACAATGCTCAACCATAAGCAATGTTGTTAAAATTATAGCAACTGGACTTGGAAACTCTCTGTCATCCACCGTATTCACCAGATCTTGCACCAACTGACTACCACTTCTTCCAGGCTTTGGAATACTTTCTGCGAGGAAAAATATTCAATTCTCAACAAACTGTGGAAAATGCCTTTTGCGATTTCATTGCCACTCTCTCTCCAGGCGTCTTTGCTGCTGGCATAAATGAACTACCCTTAAGATGGCAAAACTGTGTCAATAGTTTAGGTGAATAGTTTGATTAATTACACTGCTTCTTGTCTGAGATATAATAAACTAAACTTCCAATTTGAAATCAGACATTTCATATTTAATGACCTAAATATGCTGTGAGTCAAGGCTCAATTTAAAAAATATTTACTCTATTAGTTCAAATGAAAGTATGCATTAAAAATAGAAACCTATTTTTGCATAACCAAAGGAAATTTTTTGATTGGTTGCAGAAAATAATCTATCGACAGGTGCAAGAAGTTCCTTTCCTACTAGGAATAATTAAGTTACAAAATATTATCCACCTATGGGTTCAAATTAGAATGCTTTAACTTTCCATGCTGTGTGCTCATTGTCTGTGAGAAGTGATAATTTGTGAGTGATTCCTCCTGAAATGTGTCACTTATGCATGATGCTAAAAAGTGTTCAAAATACTTTCTAGCTTTTAGATCAGTCTTCTACTAGAGCTGAAATGAGAAGATTCACTGCTCTATGATATCCACCTAACAGAGATGTGTTTCTAAAGACATTTTTAGCCAAACAATTCTTTGTTGTGGGGGCTATCATGTGTATTAAAGGATATTTAGGGACACCCTTTGTCTATATCTACGAGATGCTAGTAGAACCCAGTCATGAGAATAAACAGTATCTCCAGATGTTGCCAAATGTCTCCTGGAAGGCAAAATCACCCCTACGTGAGAACCAATGTCCTAAAGTATAAGCAACTAGTCAAAATACTGTCTTGACCAAGCAAAAAAGATTGCTCTATACTCATAAATATGTGGATTTTGAAATAGTTTCATGATTATTTATTTTATGTAATTAATTTATACCAAAGCATATGAAAAGATTTAAGTAACCTCAATGCTTTTTGCATTGATGTGTGTTTCTTTCTATTGCTAGATCTGGGGATGCTCTTTAAGTCCTGCCTATGAGAAAAATTTTGACTAAGAATAATTACTAACCCAGTTTAAATCTAGCTGGGAAGAAAAGGCCAAAGTCAAAGATGTCAGGAAAACATTAAATAATGTAAGGTTTGTTCTATCATGAAAAGGCATAATAAAATATGAATGTGTAGGGGCACCCTTGGTCTGTATCCATTAATACCAGATCCTGATAGAACCCAGTCATGAAAATAAAAAAATGTCTCCAGATGTTGCCAAATGTCTCCAGGAGGGCAAAATCATCTCTGGTTGAGAACCACTGTCCTAAGAGTGAGGATTTGTTTTGTTGGTTTTTTTATAGCCAACTGATTATCATAATTATTTAGGTCAATTAGTTAAGATCCTTATGACCTCACAGATGTTTACGACAACTCCCAGTTTTCATAACCATACACACATCGATACTTATGTTTTATGATACATGTTTTAAATCCATATTTCATCTTCATAAGTTAGGAAGAGTCATTCCTATGTTATAGACTAGAAAACTGAGGCTTAGAATTGTCAACACTGGCATTGGTGGCAGAACTAATATTCAAGTGTAGATTTTCTAACTCAATGATCGGTGATCTTAACCCATTGTCCTCAGCTAGGCTATTTTATTAAATTCTGCCACTATTTTGTACAAGTATATATTGTATCTATTCAATATATTGAAATATTATTTAGTCCTGTTTACTTCAGCTATTTACACACCAAAAGATGAGAAATAAATGACATTATGATCTAAATTTTTATATGAAGAACTGCCTTGATTCATTAGAAAGAATAAAGAAAAATCAGTCAAATCTTTTTTACTCTTGAGGCCATTAATCCATCAGCTTATGGTCTGTAGACATGATGATAAATTGTATGGAATATTATAGCCCAAAGTCATTATGATTTAATCCCTAAATTCCAGAATTTAATTTGGCATTTTCATGAAGTATTCACCAGGAACTTCATTTTTGACTTTCTGAGTTCTGGCAGGCTATGGGCCATAAAAAACAAGACAGTCATCTTAAAAGCCCATGTCAAAGACTTAGGTCTACCATTGTGGAAGAACATTCATTTTTCTCAGTAGGAAATGTCACTATTCCTTTGACAATCTCATGCTATGCTAACATTAAGTAACAGCAAAATTCAGCCTACATTGTGTTATTTCCATGATTTGGCACTGTATGCATTTGTCTATGCTTTCCACTCAGAAGTTGAGCAATATTGCTTGTTGTATTTTGATGCCAGTGTAGATTTAAGCCATCGAAACAAGACTGCATATTTGAACTGACAGAGAGTAAATGATTTGCATCTGGCATAACTGATGGTGGTGTCAAAACCTTGGAAGATAATTCATTGGTAAACATATTCCCCTGGATGCTTAGCCACACGTGCCCAATTTCCTATCAAGAGATGGAGCCAGATCATTGCCAGAACAATGTGAAATATTTTATACAGATAACTCAAGAGATTATTTTGTTCTGACAGAAAACAGGAGGGGTGTGGGGTGGAATGTGGTAGAGTTTTCCTCATTGATGAGACAAGATAATTTTTTAACCTTCATTGCAGAAATTAAATTTCATGCAAAAATGCCTTTATGACAACTATGGAGTTGATGAACTAGTAAGAATAATCACAAACAGCAAGCTAAAAAAAGTAGTCTAATCTACAGTTCCAAGATGTAATTGGTTTAAAAAAAAAAAAGCTTAAATTAGACCAGGGCTAAAATGATGACAAAGAAAGAATAGAGCTTCAAGGTCTTAAAATATATGTGTGAACTGCCCAGATTTCTTGAAAGAAATACTTATAACTATATACTGTGTTCAATTCATGATAAGCATCCAATTCTAACAGTAACTTTACACTAGTAGCCTTTTGAGATATACAAGCTCAATGGAATGAACACAGTTGAATCTTTCTATAAGAGTATTTAAAGAATTTATACATGTACTCAAGATAATATACACAAGTGGTACTTTTTCCAAATGATCATAAAACTGGGTTAAATTAAGTATTCTGTTAAAGAATGAATTCATGCCATATATGGGGAATCAACTTTAATATAATTTAAATATATCAGTCTTGCTATTAAACTCTATGCACTATAATTTAACATCTCTCTGATCATTTAGTTTATATTTCAGAATCCTGTGGCTCCATCAGAAACAGAGTACCTACTCTGTCATAGCCCGTTGATAAGTATTGGATGTGATACAAAAATGACTATAATTTCTGTTTCTATCTAGCTCATAGTCCAGAGAGGATATCTAAAAAATTCACTCTTAAAAGAATCATGAGGGTGCAACACATTATCCAAACTGACAATGGGCACAGACTCTGCCTGGATCATTTCAAAGAAGGCTTCACTGTGAAGGTGATGGTGAAGATGGTTGTTATGGACTGAATGTTTGTGTCCTCCAAAAATTCATGTGCTGAAACTCTGAACCCTTGTGTGGTTTATTTGAAAATGTGGTTTCTATAGATGTAATTCCAGTTAAATGAGATCATAAGGGTAGGGCCCTGATTGAATAGAATTAGTGTCCTTGTAAGAAGAGACTTCACTGAGCTCACTCATTCTCTTGCTCTCTCTGTGCATACACAAAGAAGAGGTTACGTGACCACACAGGGAGACAGTGGGCACCTATAAGCAAGAGAAGAGCCTTTGGATGAAACCTGTTCTGCTGGCACCTTGATCTAAGACTTCCCAGCATCAAGAATGGTAATATATATATATTAAACAAGATATATATATATATATATATATATATATATCTTGTTTAAGCCACCTAGTCTGTGTTACTTTACCATAGCAGCCCAAGCAAATGATATGCAATGATTTTTGCAATGCTATGCAATGATATTTCAGGCACACTTTCAAAGATGAATCAAAGCTTTCCTACAAAGAGGAAACAACATGTGGAAATAGAAATTAGTGGA
The DNA here is from genome assembly GCA_963574885.1 of Lepilemur ruficaudatus. Classification (NCBI taxonomy): domain Eukaryota; kingdom Metazoa; phylum Chordata; class Mammalia; order Primates; family Lepilemuridae; genus Lepilemur; species Lepilemur ruficaudatus. Next base: position 18,239 of record CAUYRT010068308.1, on the reverse strand, counting down.
TGGTAAGATCAGATGGAGAATGGAGAAGAGATAAAGAATGAAACAAGGGCAAGGAGCAAAAGATCCCTGGGAAACAAAGCAGGACAACAAAATAATACTTGGTCAGAGGGAGAATGTGGGGCAATTGGCATATGATTTCTTTCTTTTTCCAGTGTCAAGCCAATCTTTTGTCATTAAGACAGGTACGGGTAAATAGATGGCTTAAAGTAAATTATTAAAGGTGTGAAATATTTGCCTCTGTGATTGAAGAAGTGAACTAAGGACAATTCACTGGTGGCCAAGTAGCATTATTAAGGTTAGGTTGGAAACAGGTTTCTAATGACTAATCAGTATCTGGCAGTGGTGGTAGGTGTTTTTGATGTGGAAATAAAATGGAGGAAGCAGATGATTGGATGGGCCAGGTGTGACAAACTGGAAGGGCAGCCGCTGCAGAAGCAGGGGCTGAGGTCCGTGTGGGCAGTGGACAAGGCTACCTGGCTAACCCAGTGATCTGGCTATAGTAGAGAAGAAAATTGAAATAAAGCAAGAGGAAACCAGTAAACCCTGTGCATGGGACAAGGATGGGAGAAGCTGAGAGAGAGGACAAAAGGAGTAATTTTGTTTGAAGATGAAACAAGAAAAGACAGATTCTGTTTAATGATATTAAAAGCCAAGAAGTTTTAAATAAGTTGAGAATTTTTTTCAGCTGGGTAAGCATAGTAGCCACTGGTGAGCTCTTCATCATACCAGTTTCCTTTTACCTCTGGATGCCCAGATAAATCACCATTCTGTAGGCAAGAAAACGTCATATCTTTTCCTCACCCATTGCAAGGTTCATGGCTGAGACCCCGATAACGTAGGACAGATGAACAAAAGAAAAGCATAAAAAATTTATTTAACCAAGTTTTACATGACTTGGACGCATTCAGAAATGAAGGCCCAAGACTCCAAGACCCAAAGAAAAGTGCTTTTCATGCTAAGTCCAATGAACAGAGTGGTTAGTTGTGGAGAAACATGAGTGGACAAAAAAGGGTAAAACCTACAGGCAATAAACTGGGGGGAACTCAGGAAGGCCTGCTTGTTCAGTCTTTTCTGAGTCTCTGCATGACATCCCTTCCCCTAGGGTAAGGAGCAGGACATCTGTCACATGAGGATCTTCAGGGGATAAAGGAGGTCAGAGAGTGATCATACTGACCTTCCTAGATTTTATGGCTTACTTCGGTGGAGAGGAATTCCAGTTTCTCTGACTCACTGAAGGAGAGAAAGGGGGGCTGGAGAAGGGAGGGTGGAAGAAGATCTGTGAAACCTTCTTCCTTCCAAGGACCTCCCAAATCTGCTTCAGTTGAAAAGAGTCAGCATGTCAAGGCACCGTGCTTTGGGGTATCCTATTCTGAGCCCCAACAATTCCCATCTGGCCCATGAAGCATGAAAAGAATTGATATAAGCTACAGCCTATATTAACCTCCTGAATGTGATCCTTATCTCTTTGCCCTTCCACAGTGACCTTGGAAACCATGTGTTAAAGATGCAGAGCCACAGATGGAAGAAGGGACAGAGCTGTTGGTGTTGGGGTCGGTAATCTTATCTGTTCTTGGTTCTTCTTAGTGTGCTCTTGGCTGAAGAATGACCAGACACACAGAAAGCAAGGCAAGCAAGAAACAAGATTTATTGAGGAGAGCAAGATAGGATTACAGAGCAAGGGCAAGATACAGGTTTACAGAGCGATAGCAATATATATTCCCCACAGACCATGAACGGACCCCTTGTCGGGACAAAAAGGCTTTGGTTATGGTCTGAGTTTGGTTTTATAGTGTCTGGATTGGGCCCTCCTCATGATTCAGACATCACCGTGGAATCACTTTGCTGGACATTTGAGAGTTATAGGAGTCTTACTACACAGGTGGATCTCCCATGAGCCTCTCGGAAAGCTGATTGTTCTAGTTCAGTTTCCAGACTCTTTTGTACCTATGCTGCTTGGCCTGTGGGCTAGAGTTGTCCCCATTCTTTTGCAGTTGGTGCACTAAATTCTGATTGGCAGGTTCATAGGGCATTTCCACCACCCCCAGTTATGGCAGTTGTCTGTCTTGCCCCAGGAGGGGGTGGGGGTCCCTAGCTATTTACCTAATAGAGCCATCTGCAGATCAAAAACACCTATTTTGTTCAGGCAAGATGGCGGGTGCCTGTAGTCCCAGCTGTTCCATAGGCTGAGGTGGAGGGATCACTTGAGCCCAGGAGTTGGAGGCTGCTTGCCACTGCATAGCAGCCTGGGCAACAGAGAGACTCCGTCTCTTAAAAAAAAAAAAAAGAAAAGAAAACCCACCAGTTTTGACCAGTTGCTTTAATAGTGCAGGGAGAAATATATTTGAGATATTTCAAGTGGATTATTTGCTGCAAATATTATAAAAATACTTTTCATAATTCTATGATATATATACTAAATAAACTAATTACTTACATGCTCTCATAATACCATGCCTGTACACAGGGAATTGCTACGTGATGTCTTCATGTGAGTTATTTTTGGGGACTCCAAAGAGGGTAAGTGTAGTGATGACTATGAGCTGTTCAACCAAGTATAATGATACATTTATAGACAACTATTTACAGATTTTTAACTAGGAATTCCTGAACACGTCTTCTGAACTCTGTTCTTGCCTTCCAGGTATCCCTCCAAATCAGGGTGAGAGGTGAGTTTTGAGTGTAAAAGAGCGAGTCTGGAGAGGGCGAAGCTCTAAGGATAGAGACCTATGTGCCTCAGTTCCACTCTCCTTCATTCTGAGTAGTTTCTCTCCTTCCTGCTACACCACACCTTTGGGTGACATAAACAGAGCCATTGTGTTTGAATAAAAAAAAAAAGTCAAAATAGTCTCACAAGGATCCCTCCTTTTAGCATCTTAAGTGGTTTTCTAAGGGTATTTTACAGCTTGCTCCTTCAGATTAAAGGAGAGAACATTAAAAAAAAAAGCCTCTAAAGCTCCACCCTTTCTCTTTTTCACTTAGAAGACAAAGAATGCATGTAAATGCTAATGACAGCCTTTGCATAAACAGAGGAAGAAGCAGTGAAAGGCCTTGTTCCTTAATTCCAGAAGTGACAAAAATAAGTTTTTTTTGCCTCTGTTTCTTCTTAACTTGCCAAATTCTACAGAACTCTCCTCCCAGCCTCCCACATTCTCCTGAAGTACCAACCCTGAGGAAGGTGAGGGAGGGTGCAGCTTGGTAAATCAGTGGCGGGAAGAACATCTGTGAGCTTCAAGGGAGGGAGAGAAATCCTGATGAGTGGGGCTGTTCACCAAAGCAGGAGCCAAAGACAATAGGTACTTTGAAAAGGAATTGTGCTTCTGAGTCACTCAGCTCTGAGTTAGGCACCTCAGCTCTGAGTTAGGCACCCTACTTCTACATTTAAGAGCTGTTTGCCTTAGACAAGCCATTTCCCTTCCTTGAATCTCCATTTTTTCTATCCAAACCTTGGGAAAACATAACATCTATCAACTTCACAGACTCATTGTGAGAATTAAATACAAGCAATGCTCGAAGCCTAATAAGGGATGTATTAAATGAGAGCAAACTTAATCAGCCAATCAACAGATATTTGAGCACCCCAAGTATATGTGAAATCAGCTTATTTAAATTAGCAGGATTACAAGAGAATCCTCTGTACTAGCTTTGCAAGTTTCCCTGTAAATCAAAAGTTTGCTAAAAATAAAAAGCAGAAACCCCACAGTTACCTATGTCTAATAAACATAACAATATATTTCTTTCCTATATATCTTGCCAAAATTATTTTGTATTGGGTGTGGAGGCTGAAGCTGAATTTTAGGTAAGACATAAACATGGGTGTTTAAAATAATGCCTCACTGCCAGTAGATCTTTAAGTCAAGCCTAGATACCTTATAGACATCCTGTTTCAGGGGCTTTCTGGAATTTACTATGAATCCACAATCCTATATCTGAAACCTTAGGGATCAGTTGTGTTTCAGATCTCAGAATTTTGTCAGATTTTAGGGAAAAAATTACAAAATATTCTACATGAGGTGTGGGTGAGCACCTTGTAATGATTACATTGATACATCTGCAGTGAAATTATGAATATTCAGGTAAATGAGCTAAAGAACATAAATAGCCTCACCTTGGGTCAGGTCCAGTTTTGTCACCCAGTGGGCATTTATTTCGGTCTTAGAAGTTTGCAGGATTTAGAAATCTCAGATGACAGATCGTGGACATGCATGCTGAGAATATCCCTGGATTCTCACCAGCTGGTGTTTGCTGTCTTTCCCCCTCTCTTGCCTTATACCCAAGCCCTTGCAGGGGAATTGCTTTTACCTCAGAAGTAGTAAATAAATGTACTCTATTTATAATTTTTATAAAGGAAAAAATGAAACATAAAAGCAAAGATCATATTTCTTTGTCCCATTTTGACAATTCTGTATCTTTTGTCTTCTTGGGATTAATTATCCATCTCCCACCGTTGTTTCTATTCCTACATGTGTCACAGGCTTAGTCAAGCTTTTCTTGCTATAATGAAGAGGAAAAACAAACAAACAAAGGAGCCAGGTCATATTTTCCTGAAATTAAAGCTTCACTGAGGACAATTTTATTTTCCCAACTGTTAAAAAAATCCTTTATGCACTAATTTTGTTTTTCTTTTTTTTTTTATTTTTGACCTCCTCCCATGTTAAAATGGGTAGGCCAAATGAATATTTCAATTTGAATAATTTAAAAATCTTTGAGTCCTGCCTTCTTCATAGATAAAATTAATTTAGAAATAGCATTATTGAAACCAGGCATTCTTTCTAAACTAAGAATTCCAGATGTTTTTAGTTGCTGCCTATGACATTTCCACAATCAGAATAAATTGTGTTTCCAGAGTAATGTAATAGATAGAAGTGCTGAATAAATCTCATGCAGTTGAGATGACAAAATTAACATGCTGATGACATTTTAATGTTTCAATATAATCAAGGGGGCATGGATCATGCCTCCACCAGTTCTAATATAATTCTGTTCTTTAATCTTTTTCCAAGACAAAATAAAATATAGATAGATTTCAGAAAGTATATAAGCAGAGTGTGATTCAGTCTTCGGGCAAGCTGTTTAGAATGCATCCGAAATGCTATTTAGGTTCAGCTTTGCCAGTAGATATTTTACCAAAGCAAATGAGTTATATATATAAAAATCCTGGGCTAAGGACAGAGATTTTGTCAGTTTTTTCCCTGAAGGTAGCTGGTGGTGCTCCGGCTACAATCAGTTTTATACTTAGGCAGAAAGTTTGCTGATTGAAACAGGGAAATTAGTATATTTTGATTGGATCCAGTGAACAGATGCTCTTCACCTACTCTCATAAACACAAGTAAACAAACAAATAAATACATTTCTTGGACCCAAAATGAGGGTGAAGGACAAAAAGACAAAAAGCTGCTAATAGCAAACTGAAATCTTAAATTCAAATTCATCCCTGAAAAAAAAAAAAAAGAAAAGAAAACATTGTGTGACTACACATGCGGGTTGAAGAGCTGTGTTGGACGCTGAAGAAGTTGCCTGCTCCTTGCTCAGAGGCGTTGGAGAGGAGAATGCAAGATGGGAACATGGAGGAATGGCAACATCTCTCTCCTCATCCTCACGTGGAAAGGGTGGCAATGACAGGCTAAGTGGGGGCGAGAAGCAATGACAGTCTTGGCTGCAGTCAGGTATAGATGGAAATGGGTGGACACTTGCCGTGCTCACCATAGAACAGTGACAGAAAGAGTGCTTATTGCTAAACAGTACTTTAAAAGCTTGGATTAGATGGGAAACCTTTTTCTCAAGTAAAATCTCATTCGGAAACACAATATATTAAACTGATAAAAGAAGAACCTCTTGAGTGGATCAGGGGCCTATCAGCTGATCCCACTGTGTCTTCCTAGAGTACAATATTGAATCTACCATTGCAGATTCAACACAACATGGAGCAGGCAGAATTTTTTTCCCCAAGATTATTTTTCCAACACTTTTCTATTTCAGTCACTGCCAACAAACTGATCTTTCTAAAACATAATCTCGAATACATAACATCTTTCAATGCCTCCCACCTTTCCAGCCTCCATTCTGATTCCTGAAGATGACCCACAAGCCCCTCATGCCTCTGCTTACCTCTCTACTTTGCATGTGCTCTCTGTGCCAGAGTGGATGCTTTCAGCTGCAACTGAAAGAAACCCTATGAGGAGTGGCTTCTGTAATGAGCAAATGGATTAATCCTACCTTAGAGTTAGGACACGTGTAAGCAGGGCAGGTAGAATGGCTTGACTATGTCATCAAAGGGCTTAATTCTCCCATCTCTATGGTCCATTATCCTATGGCTGTTTCGCCTGGTGGTCTTAAGATGGCTGCCAAAAGTCACCAGGGTTTCTCCTGTTCAGTATTTCCAGGAGAGAGAAAGGGAGAGAGGAGAGGTGAACAGGGGAGAGGGGAAAGGATAGGAGAGGAGGATAAAAAGGATAAAATCAGTCTCTAGCCATGGACAGTAAGTCCTACTAGTCTCACTGGCCCAAGTTCAAACCAATTAACAATTGACAAGAAAAGACCAAGAATCAGTTGGCTGAAGAAGAGGAAAGGGACATTTTGTGAGAGCGCCCATGATTCCACCTCTGTGTAAGTTCATCTATACCCAGCTGCAAAAATAAGTATTTGCAAGGGCTGAACACTAAATCTGAACAGCAGCGCTGGTAGCAGAGTCTGGATTAACACGGTTTTGTTTCTGTCTCAGCTAGGGGGCTTTTATGAGAGTATGTTGAATGTCATTCAGAAGAATGTGTTTCAATGCTACACCCAAGGAATGCAAGTATGCAATATACAGTTGTGTTCATTTCTCTCTCTTTTCTTGGAAATCCTTGAAAGAGTGTGCTCATACATTGAACCTTCCAGGAAAGGGCTAAGGAATCTCCAGAAGGTAGAGTTGTTTTACACTAAAAACCTAGCACCCAGCCAGAGCATCACACACACAATAAAAGCACTCCACTTGTCAGCTGCTTTAGCAGACTGATGGCTCTAAAGACCTCCTATACACTAAAAACCTCAGGTCCCTTGGTGGAGGTTTAGTTGAGGGATGTCTCCCTTCCCATCTTGCTTATTGAATTTGAAAAACTTCATAGCTTTTTCTGTCAAGGAAGCTACAGAAAAGAGAATTGTTACACGAATGAGTTAGAAGGAAAGAATAAAAAAAGTTTAAAGTAAAGTTAAGATAAATGTAAACTAACTTTTTCAGTTCAATACACTGACAAAGACTAAATATACTTTCACTGAAAAATTGTGGGGGAGGAATTTTTTTATATGATTTCTAACCTCAGAATACTCCTAACCACAATATAACACTGTTACAGTAGCCTGATACTTTACTTTCACTAAGAGAAAAGAAATAATTCAAAGCTTTCAGAGCTTGTTTACACAGTAATGGTAAAACTGTTCATCTTTTTTTCATTAAAAAGTGAATTACCAGTGAATTTCTACTATTAGGGTCAACTCAAGTTAAATTTGTGAAGGGGACAGAATTTCTTACAATCACTGTCATTGTTTCAGGTACCAAATATAGTACCAAATCTCCAATCCCACTGCAGAAAAGCATAGAAATCTCTAGATTTTCTCAAGCTCTATCTCCTATGAAATCAAACTTGTATGTGTTTGTGTGCAATGATCTTTGCCTGGTGTGTGTATGTGTGTGTGCGCTTTCTGCTGGATGACACTATGTGTTTATAGATTATACACGATCATAAATAAATTCATCATTAAAGAACAATTTTGAAAACTATTATCCTAAGACCCAGGTAATAAATTGCCTGTCTGATAAAATGTAATGTCTTAATCAAGACAAAATGTGGAGTTTTCTGAATGGCCCTCTTAAGAAACTTTTTACAATAGACATTTTAGAAACATCCTGGTAGGATAATGACAAAAATATTTCAGTAGACACATTCCTTAAATTACATCACATACATATTAATAGGTGTATACTTTGTCTGTATGTTAATCCAGTTGGCAAAAGATTTCAAGACTGTCATTGTCAATTCATTTTTATATTTCTTACCCAAATAAAAGTTTTGAATATTCAAAAGAGTTTTAGATTTGGGATCTCTTTAGTCTCATATCGGTTGAAAGAATTTGGCCAAATTACTTAAATTTTTAAACTTCATGCTTTCCTATAAATGGGAATAATGATTCCAAAAGTGTCTTACTTTATGGGCTAAGTAAGAGAGTATAGGGAACAAATTCAAATATGCTTACAGGGGCCAAGCAGTAACAGTGTATGTAAAGAAGTTTGAGTTAGAGTTATCAGTCAGGAAAGAAACGCTAGACACAAATTGGGACATTTTGAGAAGGGTTTATATGGTAGACACTCTCCAGGGTGGCTCTCAATGAACTTTGCCTGGCGGTATTTATACCATCATCCTCATATAGATGATGCCCATATTGAGCAGAATTGTCCAGTGAAGCCAATAGGATGTGAAAATGACAGAGTGACTTCTGAGACTAGGTCATAAATTGCATTCTGTCTTCTACTTTGCCCTCTCCTAGATCATTCATTCTGAGGAAACCAGTTGCCATGTTGTGTGAATACCTATGGAGAGTTCCATGTGGCCAATGACTAAGGTCTCTTGACAACAGCCCGCATCAGCTTGCCAGCCACGTGAGTAAGCCCTCTTGGAATCAGACCTTCCAGCTCCAGTCAGGTCTTGAGATGATGACAGTTGCTGCCATCATCATGACTGCAACCTCATGAGACACCCTCAGCCAGGACTACCTGTTAAGAAATGTGGAGGGTCTATGATTTTACCCTACTTGCCAGTTAACATGTTAGCCTGCCTCATAGTTATGGATTCTAGCAGAAGACACAAGATTCCTGGGTCAGAGACAAAGAAGTTTTTATTCTCAGCCATAGCAATTGCCAGAGTATTAACATTTTCTTGCACATGTTAAAGACTCACCCCCCACAAACGATAAAAAGAGGACCAGGTGACACTTGCACTTAGAGTGGATTGCATTACATGAGAGAAATCCTTAGTTTCGGAAATCCAAATATTTTATACTGAACAGTAAGGATGCCTATCCTTGGCTCAAGTCAGAAGCAGAATAGCTATCTTCCATGGCTGGTCGCTATACAAATATCACTGAAATGATAGCCCAGAATAAAGGCAATAAAACGGTGTCTTTGTTCTCAATTCATGCAAAAATGTGAGAGACCCAAAGAAAATTGTCTCTCATCCCTGCACTATTAGCACACAAAGGCCTAACATGATGAGACGGGGAGAAAGCTTATTGAAACCAGTAGAAAGCAAGAATCAGAGAAAACAGGCCTCCAATTGAGGGGGGCAATCTTCATTCAGTTAAGGCAAATGATTTCACATGGAGCTCATCCAGGAGAATAAATATCCTAACCTCTCTTCATTCCTTCTCACTTCTCCATTGGCTGTAACCAAATGGAAACCAGAAGAGTGGAAGCCCTATTGATGTCATTTACACAGGTGAGCTCCCCACCTAAGAGGAGGAAGGAAAATGAATCTGGGGGAGCTAACAGAAAATATCTGACACAATCTGGCAAATAAGAGAGCTCATGTTTGCCTTTTCTAAAAGGGACAGGTCCTACTCAGCAATAAATGATTATATTGCTATTTGGTTATTCAGTTGGAAATGCAGAAATTTGAGATGCATAGGAGTAGGAGGTGAAAGAAAGGCCTTGAACAAAAGGCAGAAATGAATAACCTACTGTGTGGAGACTCTTTCCCCAAGGATTATCAGTTGCAGGCCTTGAAACCCCCTTTCTCACAAATCAATAACTGGGCACAAGGCTAGAGCTGTGTCAAGGGTCTAGCTAAAAATAATGCACAGGTCTAGCTAAATATAATGGTAATAATTAGTAACTGTCCCCTTTTTGCTTCTCTGGTGCCACACAGCTGGTGGTCACAAAGATTCTTAACTTTCTCCATAGATAACATCACCTTTTTGAAACCTAAAGGTAGTTTTTAAGATATGTTCCAGGCCTCACAATCCAGTGGATTGGTTGACCCACCCAATGGACCAGTGGCCCATACCAAGAAACCTACCTAACTGGAATTGCAACCCCAGGGACTGAAACAACACAAGAAGATGATTTCTATACCCTTATAATTTTGCCCCAATTAACAAATCCAATTGCCTAATCCCTTGCCTGTCAAACTACCCTTAAAACTCTGTCTCCCAAATTCTCAGGCAGGCAGGCTCGAGACATTTCTCCCATCTTCCCGTCTCCCCATCTCCCCACTTAGTACTATGCAGGATGAAGACTCTCTGCCTGTAAATCCTGCTGACTCAGCTTATTGACTTCCTCTTGGGTAGCGATGAACCTGGTTGGGCCACAACAGCCTCACAGCTTCAACTTTCAGTCAAGCCCAACAATGCTTTCCATGCCCAAGCTGTCTTCCCCTGAGTGTCAAAGCCAAATGTGGAGACTTTTGATTCTCTGAATCCAAATTTCTGACTGTTCCACATCATTCTTCCTGGCTGTAGCTTGCACATAATTGAAAACCATTTGCATATAGTAATGGATTCCAGCTCCTAATACTCAACTTGTGCTGTAGGTAAAAGTGGTTTGTACATTATAGAATGCAAAATAAAGGGGACACTGTCAGCTCTGTTTGTAAAAAGAGCATTTGTCAATTTGAAAGTCTTTATAAGTAATTCGTAGCTTCTCATGATTTCTAGGAATTCAACTATATTGGATTTTTACATAGTGTTTGAATTTAATTTAGACTCCATTTGTAGCCACACTTTTACGCTTAGGACCAAAGATAGAGAAGCTGATTTTGATAGTTTTACTCAAACTTAAATGCAAAGTATAGATCAAAAAATCTCTGTGAAATATGTAAATTATTTTATCATTCTGATTAAGAATTTAAAAAAATATAATTTTAATTATTTTTTAAAAGCTAAGAAAACACAAAATTTCCTCTGTAGAAAGGTGATAATACTTTTAATGTAAAAAGGGCATTGATCTATAAATAAAAGCACTAACACAATAAAATAATAATATATAAGAAGATATTAACTAAAAATGAATAGCATGAATTGCAGACAATAACCACAAAAATATATTAATGTACTCATTACTCAAAGAAATATAAAAAAGAAAAGATAAAAAATTTCAATTAAGTTCTTTGTTGGACTATATGTTGGTATAAATTTTCTGGATTATTCTTGGGCAATATATAGCAAGAATATTTTAAGAGTTCATTTAATTTTATGTCAAAATTCCATTTTCAAAGACATAATCAAGATATTTGAGAGGAAATTTATATAGAAAGATGCACATTAAAGAATTATTTTATATTAGCAGAAGTATTTGGAAACATCTCAATGCTTAGGTACAAAAATAATAAATTAAATTCTCAGATACCCATAATTTTGAATATTATTTGGCTAAATTCAAATGGAGTTTTATAATTTTGAAAAGTTCTCGTAGTATGATAATGAAAACAAAATAGAGACAACATTTTAGGCAGTGCAATTGCAAGTATATTAAATATTCATATATATGACTGAAAGTAAATATGATAAAATGTAAATATTAATTAAAAGAGGATATCTTTGTGTGGAAAGATTATAAATGATATTCTATTTTTTATTGTTCTGTATTTCTCAATCTTTCTAGTAATTATGAATATTACTAATTTTTAAAAGGTTCTTTGTCCCTATTTATAAAGCCCAAATGAGAAAATATAAGTCAAGTGAGTAACATAAATGCACACTAAAATACCTTTATGTACTGTCAAAACAATATTCTCCTAACCTGCCATTAACAAGTAGTTTATAATATAAATGACTGTGTACTTTTTATATGACTATATTACTAAAAGTCATCAATCATATCTGTGGCTTTTCACAACACGATAGAATATATATATTAAATTCAAGCCAAGTGATTGCTGACTAGCATTTTAGAATGAAAATTCTGAGTGTTCAGGGTGATGGCTTTCACTATAACTGTGAGTTGGCCCTTTTCACCTCCTGAGCACATCGATGTTTAAATTCCAGTTTAAACATGAACTGAATGATATGTAATCATCATATAGAAGAATCTGTGAATAGCACAGAGTCCGTAATATCCTGGGGGAGAAAAAATAGTAAAGAAATATGTTTGTGCTGTGACCATTCTTCTACCTGTCTCTGTTTTGTTGTTGAAATGAAATGATGGCAGGATATTTTAATTTTATATTAAAAATATAAAGCAACTTGAAACCTGAAGATTCCTTTACTTTTTTATTGGTGTTTAATAACTTTAATTTTTGTAGATCTCAAACACTGCTTATGGTAAACTTTTCATAGTATTCTACACATAACTATTTGAAAGTGTTCATTTCAGTTATCCAGAGAATATTTCCTATTCTGTTTATTTGTTCCACTAGTAGCACAAGGCATAGTTTGGCCAACTCTTGCTTGAATTATTTCAATAGACTCCCTCATCTCCTTCATCCATTCACCTCATTGACTTCAAGGCAGAAAACAAAAACAAAAATAAAACAAACGATTTATGTATACCTCACTGTCAAAATTCTTTAGCATACATTTAAGATCCATCAGAATATTCCTCATCTAATCTTCTTGCCATTACCTGTGTATGCCATGCAGATTCTTACCTCCAGAAGTTTACTTCTCCTCTTCATTCATAGTGCCCCCGGAATCTAATGAATTCTGCCTGTACTTCCAGTAAAACATTTAATTTGTTCTGCCATTCTCCCCCCTCCTTTTTCTGTTTTGCCCCTTAGATTCACAAACAGTTGAGTTATTTTTCTTCAATTCTCTACCTCTGCAGGATTTTCCACAGTTTTTTGCATACAGTACACCCTCATTAATTGTTGGATGAACAAAAGGCCAAAGGTTTACCAAACTCAAAAGTCTATTTCAAATATATGTGTGGACTGTTGCCTCTATAATGCCCCATTTGAAACCTTGGTCCCAGGAAAGTTAGTTTCTTCTTCAATGTTATACACCAGTGTGGTGTCTAGGATGATACTCTTTTAAACCCTCACCTCCTTCAGAGATTATCAGATTATAACTTTATGAAAACAAATTAGCTCTTGGATATTTTCAAAATAATTTCTATGTACTAGTTTTCTTAAAAGCGGACCAAAAGAATGGAAAAATAATTAGTTTCTTCATAAATCTGCCTTTTCTTTATTCCTTCAACAAATAATTATTATACAACTACTGTGTTCCAGGCATTTCACTAAGTACCAGGGACACAGTAATCACCATATCAGACACAGTCCTTGCCATGTCGAACTTCTCAAGCTAGCAGCAAAAGTAGACATGAGAGAGAGATTTACAGAAAGAATTCACCTTTTCATTCATTGAAATTATGGAAAGTACTAAGAAGAAATAAATTCATTCTCTTTGGGAAGGTTTATTTGGAAAACCTACCAAATCTGGGTAGTTAGGAGAGGCATTCAAAAGAAGCTTACATTTAAACTGAGATACATAGAATAAGCAATAAAAACCAAGCAGGAATTATCCCAGCTACAAAGAACAGCATGTGCAAAGGCCTTGAGGTTGAAAGGGACATGAACTGCTATATCCTTGACCAACCAATCCTGTGTGAATTTCCTGGGCCAGAGTGGCTGGGAATAGCTTTCAAATATACATGTCCATCTTGATTTTAAAAACCCTGTTTATAGTCTCTTTGTAAGGAATCCAGGAACCCATAGCAATGAATTTAAAATCCTTCACTTGAACTTTTATTTTTATTAAAAATGGAAGCAGTAGAAGGAAGAAAAAAAGAACTCAGGAAATTATAAGAGAGAAAGAATATTAAACAAGAGGAAGCAGTATCAAAATTAAAAAATCCAAGCAAGTATCAGCCACCAAGGTACAAAACTATAACTCAGGCAAACTAAATTTTATTTGACATTTTTTTCTCAATATGTTTCTTATATGTATTTAATTCTTTCACTTTCTTTATAAATTCAGAGTTGTTTGTAATAAGCTTCTTAAAAACTTTACAAATACATTAATATTATTCTTGCAAAATGTTATGTGAAGAAAAAGACTTTCAAGAACATAGCAGAAAAGTATCAATCATCAAAGAAGCTCTCCAACACAGAATTCCTTGTTAATACGAGTGATCCAAAAACTTATAAAAGATACTCTATTTGCATATCGAACGGATACTTTTTGAGAGATATGGCTGCTTTTCTATTGAAGTGCTCTCTGATTAATAATTTTTCACTTAGAGATATTTGAAACTAAATAAAAATATTACAACCACAAATCTTTACTGTATTGCATTTAACTTAACATGTTTGAAGAACCATTCTTTGATTCATTATTTTGATCTCTTCTTTTATTGATAGAATATAGTTTTGAAGAAAGAGGACATCTATTTAAGACTAAGTAATACTGACTGTCTATTCAAAAGCATTTTGCTAAAGTTGCAAGTAAATAATTACTCCAGCAACATTGTCTTTAAAACACTTATAGAAATATTAAATATATGTATTTGGGGGTTCCATAAAAATTACAGATTATTGACAATCCAAATTCAAGGTGATAAGTAGCATCCTTCTCCTGGGTGAAGAAATCTGAAACAGGATGAAGACATTCTGCTCTGGAAATAGCCCTCCTGGGATTTCCTTAGCCTGCATGCAATTCCAGGCGAATCTGAATAAATTGGGGTCCAGACACCCAGATGAATGCCCAAAATACAGCTAATTAATGGACTATGCACAAAGTAACCAACAGAATGGGTATCTAATTTTTATTCACCTCTTTTTCTCTGAGATTTTCCTTGCATTCCTGTGCATAAGAAACATGACGCAGAGGATAGGCCCTGGAAATTCAGGCTTGTTGAAGAGAGAGGAAAGGGAAAGCAAAAACAGAAAAAAGGAGGAATAGAAAGAAGTAATGGGATGAATAAATTATGGCTAGAAAGACAATGATAAAATATAGCCACAAGGAAGACAGGAAAATGAAGAGAAGAAAATGTATGGAAATGAAATATAGCTGTTGGATCAGAAGTTCAATTAAATGTATTTCAGTGAATAGTCTCGCATTGTCTTCTGGCTCCAAATTAGTCAGATTCACAGTAATTTAACTAATGGAATGAGGTAGAAAAGGGTTTAGAGAAGTTTTACTCATTTTGAACATGACTATCTCTGAAGGCAGCATGTAAGCAAGCAGCTATGTTTATAATATTCAAAAATAGTAGAATTCAAATTTGCACGTATCATTGTAAAATGCACTATACCTCTTTTCTCAGAAACGATGGGTGCAATAGGAATGTGCAAGATAACGTCGTGTCTCCACACCCCCGCCTTCTAAGATTTCCTCTCCCTGTGCTATCTTGTAGTGAACCTATCATTTTAAAACATTTATATCTTGGGGTCTGGCTGTCTCTTCTGATTACATTTTTTTAAATGTTTTATTTAAGGAAAGATTTTTATCCCAAGTTTTAATTATGGATTCCATATTTTTACGAAAATAATTGTTCCTGAGCTCTGTGACATAAATGAAATTCTTTTCCTCTTTTTAAGTTAAAATAGATCATCAGTTAGAGAAAGACAACCCAGGTTTAAACTACAAATGTGGACCTCAGTTTCTCACAGTATTTTTTGACTACATTCTCAAGCATACCTCTGTGCTATGCACATTTGCAAGACAATGTGGGGTATATTTTATTTTATTTCTGAGAATTGCTCAGAAAACCGGAAACAATGTACAACTTGCCACATTGTAAGTATGTGAGTCAAGTTCAGTATCCTCTTAGCTTCCATCCACCCTCATCAACTTCCAGATGCACATCGCACTGCCAAAGCTGCTCCACGGCCTCTATTATGTGTTCCCTATAATTTAATATCTATTGTACACTGGTTAGACACTGTTTGACACAAATATCTATACATAGTCTAGAGAAGAGACCACAAAATTCAGGGTCAAGCTGCTAATACTACTAAGTACTGCTAATTACTTTGAACATAAAGGTCTTAATTCTGGATTCCAATCCATTGCCAAAATGAATTTATTCTGGGAACAATGTCTCAGAGATATTTGAATAGCATTGCAGTTTTGCGAACTGTCCTGAAGTCCAAGGAGTCACATACTTCTAATACACGTTTCAAAAATGTAAATGTAAAATCCCATGTGCATACATTTCATATAAATAAATAATATGTATGTATTCACATGTATATATGCAGTTCCATATACATTATAAAATCACTTCTAAAAGAGAGATGATTTTGATGGTTGCAGGTACACTTTTCCTCCAATTTACACATATTAACTCATTATAAATGATTTTTATTCTAGGACAGAGTGCACTTTGTTCTGTCACATTTATGGCTAATTTCATTTCTCACATCCCATTCACCAAATATCATTGTGACATAAAACATCAGGTGTTTTAGGGAATATAAAATAAGCTGTTTTATCTTCAAGCGCTATATAAAGTAATTGGACAAACAAGATATCAGGGAGCAATCTTGGCTATAATATGTATTCATTCATCCAATAACATTTATTCAGTTATGACTATCTTTTATATACTAAGGACAAATACAAAAATAGATAACCTTTACTAAATGTTACTGCGATGTGTGTTGCATGAATTAGCTCATCTAGTTCTAATAAATAATATATGAGATGGATACTACTTTATCTTTCTTTCTTTCTTTTTTTTTTTTTTTGCAGATCAGAGAATGAGGCACAAAATGGGAAAATGCCTAGGCCCAAGTCACATAGACAGTAAGTGATGGAGCTGGGGAAGTCTTCTCCAAAATCTACACCTTTAATCGTTACATGTTGTTGCCCCTCAAATGCAAATAAAGGAGTGGTCTTGCCTTCAAGTTTAAAACCAAGTTGAAATGCTTTATCTGCAGACATAACAAATATGTATCTACTGGAGACAGGGAGAGAACAATTATAGAACAGTATAAACACAACTGAATTAGAGAATGACGTATGGCATACATGGTCCATGGGAGCCTCCAGAACTTGAAAACTATTCCCAGGAGTAAAAACTTGACTATGAAAAGAAACATCTAAATATCTAATACAGGAAGACAAAACTGTCCTCAAAAATTAAACAAAAGAGACTACGGTCTGGAAGCCCCCCTGCACAACTAACAGAGCCACC
Organism: Lepilemur ruficaudatus; assembly: GCA_963574885.1. Lineage (NCBI taxonomy): Eukaryota > Metazoa > Chordata > Mammalia > Primates > Lepilemuridae > Lepilemur > Lepilemur ruficaudatus. Next base: position 1,132 of record CAUYRT010068308.1, on the reverse strand, counting down.
TGGAATTGTACCTGGCAGAGCAAAACTTCTGGGCTTAAAATGGGTATGCAAGTCCACCAAACTATCTAAATCTACTATTCACTGCTTTGATAAACCTCTCAGTTGTTGTTTTGTACTGGCAAAGATTGCCACAATCCAAGACATATACACTAATTATTAATGAGATATAAATGGATAAAGCATGAAATATTTGCAAAGCAGCATGCTAAACTTAGTGTTTTCTGTAAGAATTTAAATTGTATTTACTAATATAGTCATCACACGTTAATTGAATGGTACTATTAGGTATGTAGAAGATATGAGTCAATTATATGTCACTTAAAATAATTATATTGAGAACATCCATTAATGGATTCTCTATTGGCCTATAGCAGGTATTATTAATGTATCCCGAAGCCAAGGCCATTTGCAATGACAACTGTTTATAGAAGGTTTCAGTGAAGAAAAGGAGTCATGATCTGATATCATTTAATTTTCCTGTTCCCTAAATGAGTCAAAGGCTGAACTTTATGTTTGTGAATGTCCCCTCTTTCTTCAGCCTTTTATTATTTGTATGTAATGTTGGATCACTTTTACCTTATCTTATATCCAGGTGTTTCATGTATTTCTAGAAATTTCTATCTACTGCCTTTAACATAGAAAACCAGAAACTAGATCTTAAGAATTAATTCACTAATAGGTTGGAAAAGAAAGTCATAGATTCCTGGAGTAGTGAGGAAGCAGCCAGATTCTGGTAGGGCAACCAAGCAATCACATTTCTTATGTTGGTGACACCTTTTTGTCCTATAGTTTTTATTTTTCACGGGTGTAATTAAGATAATTAAAATCAGTACTCAAATTTAAATTTCTGCTAATAATGATTGGTTCTTATTGGTAGCTACTAAAAATTATATTATAAAATAATATTTGAAGAAATGGTCTTTTATACAGTATGCATATTGTTTTTTGTTTTTTGTTTTTGTTTGTTTCTCTCAGAATATATCTGACTTTATTCCAAAAGCAGTATGATTGATTATTGAACAATTTGACATTATTCAAGATACGGTACTGTGTAACATGAATTTTGGGTTCTTTGCAAAATAGCTAATTTAAAGTGGTGCTTATGAAGAGTTTGCAATAAGAGTGAAAATGC
>CAUYRT010068306.1:0-14613 GCA_963574885.1 Lepilemur ruficaudatus | reverse complement strand
ACTCTGTTGCCTGGGCTAGAGTGCTGTGGCATCAGCCTAGCTCACAGCAACCTCAAACTCCTGGGCTCAAGCAATCCTTCTGCCTCAGCCTCCCGAGTAGCTGGGACTACAGGCATGTGCCACCATGCCCAGCTAATTTTTTCTATTTTTAGTAGAGACGGGGTCTCGCTCTTGCTGAGACTAGTCTTGAACTCCTGACCTCAAGCAATCCTCCTGCCTCAGCCTCCCAGAGTGTTAGGATTACAGGCGTGAGCCACCACGTCCAGCCTTTACTTTTATTTTAAAACAAGAATTATACTTTTTCATATTTTTTAAAGTTTAAAAATATAGACAATTTCACAAGCAAAAAAGGAAAAAAGACAAATCATAATCCATCTCTTAGAGCTAACTGATACTTGATAATCTAGTAGATAGCTTCAAAAATTTCTATACATACATGTTTACAAAAGTTAAATCATGCTGTCTTATAACCTTTTTTTTATCTAAAAGTAGTGTACCATTGTCATATTTCTGGTTCATTGAATAGTATTCTCTACCACCTACTTTAAATTACTCTGTAATGAGAAATTTCTAAACATGTTTGATAAAAAGCTAATTATGGACTATCAATGAATAGATGTTTACAACTTCAATAGGAATTAAACATACACTTTATCATTACACTTCTAAAATTTTCCCAGTGGTTTATGTGTTGTGGTAAACTCAAAACTGGTAATCTGCCATGGCTTGGGACATTGGACATCACTCGATTTTGAAAGATAATGGAATTTTACAGTCGCAGGGGATTTTAGAGCTCATTTATTGCAAACTTTCTCTTTTATTAAATCAACATTATTAAGGCATAATTTGCATATAGTAAAATGCAGCCATCATAAAGGTTTGATCAATTACAGCCCCTTATGAAATTCTGTTTCTTGTTAGCCCAATAACAAACATCTTGCAAGTGAAGTAGGTGTAGAAATTTAGTTTTCAGCTTTCACAACTAATATTTCCAGTAATTTTGTTACAATCCAACATTTCTTGGGCTAACTTTTATCCAGATGATGACTCATCAAATAACATCTCCCATTTATTGGGGGGCCTACTGTATGTGCTGCACATGGGACATGCCAGTAACTAACCTGCGTGGTGGATGGTATCAACATTCACGTTTCACAGGGCAGTGAAGTCAGGTTCAGAAAGGAATTAATCAGGGCTACACCGGGATTTGTTCTGGGTCTTCTGTTAGTATTTGCACAGATCTCATTGATTTTATTCACTTGGTTAAGTAAGTCGATGTTGTTTACTACATACCTGCTGTAATTAGGTACAAATTGACAGTTTTACCTATGGATAGAAAGTCTCTTGAATGGTATTTCTGGAAGAAACCATGGTATTTCTGGAAATGGTGTGATGGGTTCCTAAACTGTGGGCACTCATTTCACTGTTGCCCAGCACATATGGAGTGATTGATTTAGTTTATGTGTCTACATCCCTGAGGTGACCTATAGGCTTTTAAGTACCAGCATCGCCTTCCCCTCCCCCAAATTATAGCATTTCAGAGTTGACATATAAGCATAACATACTAAAAAGAAACCTTTTATTTCTTTTTAATATTTTCTTCTTCAAGAGATATCCCTTTAGGTCCAAGTTGCTATGTTAAGCTGGATGAAATGGTTGGAAGCCTTCAATTACACTCAGTTCATGAAAGGTATCATGAAAGCAGAAATGATGTAGGAGTCTGGTGTGTCAGATGTTTGAGACCACATCTGTCCCCCTCTTCTAACAGAACCTGAACCTGACTTCTGTGGTGATGATGTGCTGAAAATATCCGGATGTAGCTTATCCCCCGTGCCCCGCCCCCCACTCCAGACATATCTCTGCCATAGAAGCTACAGTGGTCCACGGCATGCATGAAATGTTATACATTCCTAAATATGCCCACTTCCAGGGAGGATTCCATTCTTGAATTTGCCAAAATCCCCAAGCAGCCTGTTTAACAAATGTTTATGTTACCTGCCTCACCGCCCAAAGCATTCAGGTGTTCTCCTGCACCCAGGGTCTGAACAGCATAGTATAAACCAAAAGCATTTTGTAAGAACTGAACAAATAGCACTTGAACATTAACTGATGGAAGGATATAATATTAATTGAAATATTAATTTCAGAGATCTCTAGTTAATTCTAGGTGTTTTTCATTTTTTCACTTTCTACAATTAATTTATATTATTTGCAATTAGATATTTAGTAAAAAAGTTTCTTCATCAGTACCCCCATCCCACTCCTTAGTGTGCTACAGCTGCAATGCATTAACCAATGAGAACCTATGACAGAAAACCAACAATAGCCACCCACACACCCCCCCCCCCACACACACCCCATACATATATGGAATTTATGGTTAAGTACTCTGATCCTCATGGACTTTGTCTGGTAACTTTAAGCACAAGATCATCTCATGCATTTGAAGTCTTTAAATATGTCCAGTTACAAAAAAAAAAGCAGACTTAAAAATTTTAGTGGTAGAGACAGAAAACTGGACCGACTTTTTTGATTTTTAAAAAAACCCATTATAAAGGGATTAATTTCAGATTATTCCCAACAGATATAAAATGGCTTTTTAGAGTGGGATTTCATCAAATGTTACAAATACTGGTGTTTCCTCCTTATTTTAAGGTGTGTACCTGTACAGAAAATTCCAAGTTATGAGGGAAAATGTCAGGCTCCCATACAAACAAAGCAAGACGTAGTAAAGAAATAATTTAAATGTTCATTATGATAACTAGACAGTCAGGAATTTCAGTCTACAGAGAATTTTTTACACCTCATTAATGGTTTGGCAAAAGCATCGTCTTGGATTTTAGTGGGTAAGAAATTACTAAGGACAACTTGGAAAACAGTTTTCTTTCAGCGTTTTTCTGTGACTACCCCCAGGAGTCACAGAATAGTAGTGGAGATTAGTAGTGGGGTGAGTAGGATATAAAAAAGTGTCCATATCTATTTTTTGTAGGCCTTGGTATCTTTACTTTTCAAATAGGGTACTGGACAAAAGTGTCTAAGAATTTTGTTTTTCTCTTACTTTGGGCTGAGGGTGGGGCAGGTTGTTTCCAAACTTGCTGTGATCACAGTTTTTCAGGAGATACCTGTTGGCTAACTCTGCAGACAAATGGATTTTGGAAAGTTCAATCATTCCTATTTTTAAAAATGTACATTCTAGGAAAACAAACAACAGGAAAAGATCATGCCACCCATCTGCCTGTAATGCATTACAGGCTGAGTGAGGCAAGCTGTTATCAAGTAGGGAGGCGCTTATAACTTTGACTCAAACGGTACAGAAGCAATTTATGTAACCAAAATGTTTGTACCCCCATAATCTGAAATTTAAAAAATAAAATAAGATAAAACTAACGAGGTTCTTGAGATATTTCCCACAAGACTCCCCTGGGCCATCCATTCATTATTGAGAGGAGGGCACATGCTTCATCATTTCTTAGGAGTCATAATACACTCAATTCATCAGGCTAATTTCAGATTTTAGCATTTTTACAAATCCAATGGAAAGACTGTTGTTCCAGTAGGGCTATCTTGGTGATTTAAAACCTAAAGCTTTTCAAGGCTCCGAAAGGTATTTACAAAATCGGTAGATATTAGGTAGTAATATGCTCTGGAATTTATTTTGAAATACTGATATAATATTGATTTACATGAAGTGCAGTTGTATGATTAAAAGCCTATCATTTTCTCACAATTTATGTCTAGGTCCATAAGTTTATTACTGTAATTTTAAGACATTATTTTTTGAAAAGCTCCTCTCCCCACACATACATAATATGTGCCGCTTAAAAATACTTTTAAAAAAGTATTTCTTAGGCTGTCTTGCTAGGGGTGTATTAATTACAAATACAATAAAATATTTATGTAGTCCCCCCATGATTCCTTTCTAAATTACAATGAGTTTTTTACATTTGTGATACCATCAATACAGTATGGGAATACCAGGTTACAAAGGAGACATATAGGTAAAAACAGGATAATGTGAAGAGAGAATCACTAAGCTTCAGAATATCAAATGACTTTACTTCACACAATGTATTAAAATCTGGATGCACCCCGTGTTCTTACATTACTTATTCCAATTTCCTTTTCCTTCACTGAAGCCCCTTTAACTGCCAGTTTTTTTTCCCCAAAGGGTATTGGTTCTCCTCCATTCCTGAAGTTATTCTTCAGAAAATTCTAGCCCCTCTTATCTATTACTCAAGTTTTGGAACCCACTATCCAGTATGGTGTTCACACAAATCATGTGAAAGTTCTCAATTTTCAAAAATGGATTTGTGAATGCTTTAGGTATTCTTGTGAAAAGTGGTCTTAAAAAAACCATGTGATTTGAAGGCAGTCCCTCAGCATGTGGCTCTTAGCCTCATGCCTATTGCCTGCAAAGAGCTGCAGAATGTTAAAATGAGGGCTCAGTTTTAGGGTCTGATGGGTCTGAGGTTAGTGTGATTCTTCAGCAGTCCTAGTTAAGAGGACTTGTTAAGTCCTAGTTAAGTCAACAGGGCGAAGAGCTTTGTCAAAATACATGAATAGCATTATTAATAAGTCATTACAAGAGATACAGAAACACTATTATAGAAATCCTTGTACCTCTTTCCTCAGTTTGCCCAAGAGGAAAGAATATCATAGATGTTTGCTCATTCTCTTTCTCTTTTGATAGGCTTTCTGCATTCCATTAAGTATTCCCTCCTGAGGATGCTCTTAGATGGGAAACTGCAGGATTCTGAATGACTATGAATTCCTTTTGCATTAGGAGCTTGTCGTAGTGCTTTTCTCAGCATATTTTGTAAATGAAGCTACTCAATATTTAGCCTTCCTTGGCTCTTGCCTCTGATTCCTTAAGTATTGCTAAATGCTAAAACCTCTGCCTTTTGACTTTCTACTACCATAATGCCTGGACCTGGAAAGGGTATCTAGATTCAGATCCCAGCTTGGGTATGACCTTAGGCTAGTCCTTTGCTTTCCGTTGGTTTTAGTTCTCTTACATATCATGTTGAGCGGTGACCTTTCATTTCTAAATGTCTGGTTTTGATTTAACTCCTGGCTAGAGTAAGGCTTGGTTATATGAATACTGTCAGCCTAACGCCCCCAATTTCTCTTTGTCACCAACAGCCTGGAGGATATGAATAATAGGATAATTGTATTTATAATAATTATACTTTCATTTGTGAAGCGCTTTACAATATACAAAGAATTTTCAGAAATAACCATATTTAATCCCCACACAGCTATAAATTAGCTGATGTATGACCTGGGTTTTCTATCAATTTCGGTTTCAGATCTTTGTCCTGTTACCCCCTTGAGTATACTTTCTATGTTTGATTTGGAAAATAAGGCTACCTTATCAGTGGATGGGGAAACTCTTTCCTTCTTTCCATTTGGACTGGAGCAGGCTGAGGCTTAAGACTTGATTTCACTTATTGCAAACTCTTATATGAGTAGAAGATAAGGAACCAAGTCCAGGACACACATTTTATGCCTCCTAGTTCTCTGTTCTCAAAGGAACATCCATTACTCTGAACATGATTTACAAAACTGCTTTATCAGCATAATTAAGCTATGGAATCCCAAATGACATTCTTTATTCCCTCACTGGCAAAATTAGCACAGGAAATTTGCTCAAATTTGATATTTAGGCTGTTATAAATGTTCTTCCTCTACTTCTACTATCCTGCTTATAAAAGAAAAAAAAATCTGCTCTTTTAACTTTGATTAGGATCAGTTAATTTCCCCCATTTGTAAAATAGAAATGTAATTGCCAAATCAAAACTTGTGGCATTTTAATGGAATATTCTATTACATATTTTTTCATGTTCAAATAACTTGATTTAAAGCTTCTAACTGAAGAGCATAAATAAACAGATATTTCTGAATTGCATCTCCCAAAGCTTATTTCAGAAAGAAACTCAGAAAGAATTGTCCCTCAGACTTTGACTGGTTTACAATTTTAAAAGAGCTGCCAGATTGTAGTTTACTTGATCTAAATAAGAGGAACATTAAGGTTACACCTGCAGCTGTAAGAAAAGTGCTGGATGTGTACAATTTCATGTAGCTGGGTCTGCAAAAGATGATTTTTGCACGCGGAGTAAAGGCATCTAAAAACATGTCTGCTCTTATTCAGACATTTCCAATATTTCTTTTTCAAGTGCACAAGTCTGATTACCTCTGTACGTCTCTTGGGAGCTGCAATTTTGCTGGAAAGAGATTCAGAACAGCAGAACACTCACATAAAATAGATAGAGAGTTTTTAAAGTCTGTACCCTCTACGGTAGTAATAAAATGACCTAAAAATATTCTGAAAGTCTCTCTTATGACACAGTGGCTGAATCATTAGCTTATTTATGAATTGCTGATATTCTGGGAGAATGTTTCGAAATTTGCTATGCCACAAAGTCTTGATCGCTTGCATAACTCCAGGAAAATCCTTGTGCCCCCTCATAAATAGAAGCTTATGTAACTGGAACAAGTGTTATATATGGACGCATGGGTGCACACACATATGTTTGTATGTTTATATACATATTTTTACGAACATTAATTTTGTGAGAGAGTGATTAGTTTTACATTTTGCTTTTTTGTTCTGTAAAGAGGCTATCACTTTAGGAGCAGTGCTTCTCAAACTGATGAAGGGCAGGGTTTTGTTGTTGTTGTTGTTTTTTAATATACAGTACATCATAAATTTTTAGGTGGTCCTACTGAAATCAACTAGTATGCATTCACACCACATGTAAGTAACTCACCGTGCAAGGTCAGTTACACTCAACCTGGTCTGTGTATGCCCTGTTCCATGAGGTGAACCCATTGATCATGCATTTAGATGTCATGGCAATGTCAAGATACTATAAAATTGCTTTACACATTCTCTGTTTCCATACTTGTGAAGGACCATATTTTGAGTAGCACTGTTCTAGAGCATTTAATTTTTAAAAGTATAAATGTAAACTCAAATCAAGTGACTTCGGTAAGGAGAGAGTAATTAACCAAACAAGAACACCTGAAAAATGTTATTTATGAGATTTTTGTGTCTTGCCAATTGAATCAAGTTTAGGCAAAGGAGGGATCTGTCTTCTTTCCCATTTTGTAGCCTTCCTTAGCAGTTATTTTAGAAGACAACACATAGAAATCATTCTATTACAGGAAAGGACCAGGGACTAAGTGGAGGGGCCCCTACTGCCTAGTTTAATGCCTCTCCCATCCCCTGTAATTAAATATAATATATATAATGTGATATATTTTAAATAGAAGTTTTTAAAATCTACAATATAAACTATGGTGTGTGTACTCCATATTATGTTATGAATTCAGAGGGGAACTAATTGATTATACTGTGACTTTTCTATTATCACTTTGAGTTAAGATTTGGAGGTAATGTTTTGTAGCAGCAAAACAGTTAGTTGACTTTGAGGCCGGAGAGACATGGATTTAAGTTTTGGTTTTGCCACCAGTTCTCTGTGGCCAAAGAGGAAGCGACTGACAATTTTGAACCTGTGTTTCATTAGTAGTTGTGATGATACTTCCCTTGGGGAGTGTTGTGAGCATTAGAGATAATATGTGCAAAGTAATAGAATTTCTGACATAGTAACTGCTCAAAAATTATTGCTATTAATAGTATGCATTATTTATTATTACTGGTCATTATTATCATATACCAATGTCTCTTCTTATAATCTGTTGGGTTCCTGAATTCAGATACCAAGAGTTCAGATAAGGATGGACACTCAGGTTTAGGTCTTCAAGTCTGGCACTCAAGGAGTCACTTAATTGTTGTAAAGTATTTTACTTCTTAATCAAGATACTAAAGATCACCTGATCACAGTTTATCCTAACTTCAGGCAAGCAAACCCTTTAATTTGAAATGCAAATTAGAATAATAAATTTTCTACTGTGTGGTTTGTACTCCCCCAATTCTAAACTATATCATTTAGAAAACAGAAGATACATGCCATAACCTTTAACTGTGAATGCAAATGACTTTGTTAATATATGTGTGTGGAACTTTATATCTTGCTTCGTATCTATTTCTTTAAGATTATAAAAATTAAAAAAGATTCTAAAAGTTTAAATAAACTATAAAATCATATATATGTATACCATGAAAACACACTGGTAGAGAATCATGCTCAAGAATTCATAAGTGAAACAAATGAAGAAAGCCTGTGAAATAATGTGACATGCTTAGAAAAATGACTGACATAGCATAAACACCTAATAAATCATGGTGGTATTAATACTGTTACAGTTAGGGGAGGTGACAGGGGAATGGCTGCAGAGGTGAGGAGGAATGAGACCATAAAAAGCCTTGTATGATATGTTGAAGATTTCGATGCTAAAGTTTTTGAATTAGAAGGTGAATCAGGGTCCAGTCCGAAAATGGAAACCACTCTAGTTATTTCAGACAGAGGGAATTTAATGCAGGAAATTGGTTACTCAAGGATGGAAAAGCTAAGAAGCCATGCGGAGAGCATAACACCTCTATTTTATCTGGGGCTGGAGGGACAAAGGCAAGAGGTACTATAACCAGAGCCCCAGATGCCAGGGCCATCCAGCTGGAGTTGGAACCAGTGGCCACTGGGGACAACTGTGGGAGGGTCTTCTGGGAGGGAGCTTGGGCCAGGAAGGAGACATAGCTACTGCCAGAACTTTTGCTGGAGGCAGAGTGAGAAAGGGAGAAATAGCCTAGACTCTCCTCCCTGTCTACTCTCTAGGCTTCTGCCGGTGACTTACCTGGAAGCCAGTTGGTGAGAGAGCAGACAAATGCACAGTAATAAAGAGCAGAGCAGGGAAAGGGCAGAGAATGTATATGAGCGCCAACAAGCAAATGATAGAAGTACAGGAGACCTAATGGGTGGTGATGCAACCAACCATTTATGCCAAAATACAGGATATGAGAAAAATAAAAAGCCTAAAAACACTTTCATAGGACTTCCTAAGTATGAGGTGACTTGGATAAGACACCAGAAGGGTACCCTGGCTTCAAAGCAAACTGACCTAAAAAAAGGAAAGAGGAGGTAACAATAGAAAAATGATCTGCACAGAAGTCCAAACACCAAGGACAAGATCCCATGCATTTGATTGAAGTACTTAGATTATTTGTAATTGTTTATGCTTAGAACTCTCAAGATTAAATACAGGCATACCCTGGAGATATTGTGGGTTTGGTTGCAGATCACTGCAGTAAAGCAAATATCACAATAAAGTGAGTCACAGATTTTTTTGTTTCCCATTGCATGTAAAAGTTACGTTTACATGACATTATAGTCTGTTAAGTGTGAAGTAGCATTGTGTCTTAGAAAACAATATGCACGCCTTAATTAAAACTATCTTATGGCTAAAAAGTCTTTTTACTGGTGTAGGCTCTTGCCTCGATGTTGATGGCTGCTGACTGATCAGGGTAGTGGTTACTGAAAGTTGGGGTGACTGTGGAAATTTTTTTAAAAAGGACAACAATGGAATATGTCACATTCATTGACTCTTCCTTTCACAAAAGATTTCTCTGTAGCATGTGATATTGTTTTATATCATTTTACCCACAGTAGAACTTCTTTCAAAATGAAGAGTCAATTCTCTGAAACTCTCCTGCTGCTTTATCAACTAAGTTTATATACTATTCTAAATCCTTTGTTGTCATTTCAACAATATTCACAGCATCTTTACCAGGAGTATATTCCATTTCAAAAAAAAAAAAGTTCTTTGCTCATATGTAAGAAGCAACTCCTCATCCGTTCAAGTTTTATCTTGAGATTATAGCAATTCAGTCACATCTTCAGACTCCACTTCTAATTCTAGTTCTCTTGCTATTTCTACCATATCTGCAGTGACTTCCTCCACTGAAGTCGTGAAACCCTCAAAGTCATCCGCGAGAGTTGGAATCAACTTCCTCCAAACTCCTGTTAATGTTGATATTTTGAACTCCTCCTATGAATCACGAATGTTATTAATGGCATCTAGAATGTTGAATCCTTTCCAGAAAGTTTTCAGTTTACTTTACCCAGAACCATCAGATGAATCACTTTCTGTAACAGCTATCAACTTATAAAATGTATTTCTCAAATAATAAGGCTTGAAAGTCAAAATTACTCCTTGATCCGTGGGCTGCAGAATGGATGTTGTGTTAGCAGGCATGAAGATGACATTAATCTCCTTGTACATCTCCAAGAGAGCTCTTGGGTGACCAGGAGCATTGTCAATGAACAGTAATATTTAGAAAGGAATGTTTTTTTTTTTTCTGAGCAGTAGGTCTCAACAGTGGGCTTAAAGTATTCAGTAAAGCATGTTGCAAACAGATGTGCTATCATCCTGACTTTGTTGTTCCATTTATAGAGTACAGACAGATAGATTTAACATAATTCTTAAGGGCTCTAGGATTTTTGGAATGGTAAATGAGCATTGGCTTCAACTTAAAGTTACCAGCTGTGTTAGACCCTAACAAAAGAGTCAGCCTGTCCTTTGAAGCTTTAAAGCCAGGCATTGACTTCTCCTCTCCAGCTATGAAAGTCCTAGGTGGTATCTTCTTCCAGTAGAAGGCTGTTTCATCTTCATTAAAAATCTGTTGTTTAGTGTAGCCACCTTCATCAGTTTTCATATCTAGATCTTCTGGATAACTTGCCACAGCTTCACCATCAGCACTTGTTGCTGCTTCACCTTGTACTTTTATGTTATGGAAATATCTTTTCTTAAACCTCATGAACCAACCTCTGCTAGCTTCCAACTTTTTTTTCTGCAGCTTCCTTACCTCTTTCAGTCTTTATATTAATAGAATTAAAGAAAGTTAGGGCCTTGCTCTGGATTAAGTTTTGGCTTAAGGGATTGTTGTGGCTGGTTGTATCTTCCATGCAGACCATCCATACTTTCTCTATATTAGCAGGAAGGTTGTTTCATTTTCTTACCATTCATGTGTTCACTGGGATAGCACTTTTCATTTCCTTCAAGAACTTGTCTTTTTCATCCACAATTTAGCTGTTTGGTGCATGAAACCTAGTTTTCAGCCTATCTCGGCATTCAACATGTTTTCCTCATTAAGCTTAATCATTTCTAGCTTTTGATTTAAAGTGAGAGCTATGCAACTCTTCCTTTCCTTGAACAGTTAACGGCCACTGTGGGGTCATTAAGTGGCCTAACCTCAGTATTGTTGTGTCTCAAGGAACAAGAAGGCCCAAGGAGAAGGAGAGAGATGAGGAGGGGGAGAGCTACAGAGGAATGGCCGGTCAGTGGAGTAGTCAGAACACACACAACGTAGATCAGTTAAGTTCACCATCCATATGGGCACAGTTTGTGGTGCCCCCAAACAATTCCAGTAGTAACATCAAAGATCACTAATCACAGATCACCGCAAGAAATGTAATAATAATGAAAAAGTTTGAAATATTGCAAGAATTACCAAAATATGACACAGAGATGTGAAGTGATCACATGCTATTGAAAAAATGGCACAGATAGACTTGCTTGAGTCAGGGTTGCCACAAATCTGCAATTTATAAAACACGCACAATCTGCTAAGTGTAATAAAGTGAATCAGTAAAAATGTAATGACCTTTAAAGCAGAAACTGTCCTCCCCATCTTTGTGACCAGTGCCTGGCACATGGTAGCCTGTGAATAAATAATTGTTCATTGAATGAGGCACACTGGAGCAAGGGAGAGTGGTTTTACTGGGGAAGAAGACAAATACCACTCAAGAAGACGAAAAGATACAGATGATGTTTTCCTAAGGCAGATTATTGAACCGGCAAGATGAAACTCTGTGGAAAGATGGCATTCTCTCCAGAAAGTAGAATATAAAGTTGTAATAAAAGTAGGGAATATCAGTTAAGTTGTAGATCTTTTTGGAAATTTGATATCTTAGCAACACTAAGTAAACTGCTATTCTGGAATTAATTTTGACCTAAAAAGAATAACTAGTTGATAATCGGGGAGAGATAAGACCCTTGAAAAAAGTGTCAGTATGGATTTGGAATTTAAATGACAAAGAGAGGAAACACTGAACACAATTTGTTGTACTGATAGACTCATTTATTCATTGGTTTCTTGCTTCAGTAAGCATTTAAGAGTGTTCCAAGCATTGTGAATCTTAAGCTTTAGGGCAACAGACTAAAAATATCAAGGAGAAAAAGGCTTATGGAAGGTATAGAAATTTTTATGATCTTATTTTTATTGAACATTAAAACATATATGTTCGGCCAGGTGCAGTGGCTCACGCCTGTAATCCTAGCACTCTGGGAGGCCGAGGCAGGTGGTTCGCTGGAGTTCAGGAGTTCGGACCAGCCTGAGCAAGAGTGAGATCCTATCTCTACTAAAAATAGAAAGAAATTAGCTGGGAAACTAAAAAAATTAGCTGGGTGTGGTGGCACATGTCTGTAGTCCCAGCTGCTTGGGAGGCTGAGGCAGGAGGATGGCTTGAGCCCAGGAGTTTGAGGTTGCTGTGAGCTAGGCTGATGCCATAGCACTCTAGCCTGGGCAACAGAGTGAGACTCTGTCTCAAAACATATATATATATGTAGTCTTTCCAGAAATTTTAGAAGATGAAGTTAAGTGAAAAAGAAAATGAAAATCACCTCACATCTTAGCACTCAGAAATAGCCACTATTTACATTTTAGAGTATTACTTCCGGTCTTTTACCTATGCGTTTTTATATAGTTGTTTGAGATAATGTGTTTAAAATGTTGAATCCTACTTTATTTGCTATTATAAGTCTTCTCTTATTCTTAAAAATTCTTCAGGGATGTTATTTTTCCCAAGATGCATTTTATTGGGGTACCACTTTTGTAAAAAAACTATTTCCCAGTATTTGAAAATTATTTTGTGACAAGGAAATCTCAAATTTTCTGTGAATTTGTGGAAAGAAATCCTTAAGATTCTGGAGGCTTATTACTAACAGGCTTCTGAGAAGAAAGCCAAGTAAAGTGTGATGATGGTTCTGTCCAACAAGCAGCTTATGTATAAGTGATGTTCCAGAATAAAGTCAGTGTGGTCAAAAATAGACAGTGAATGATCAGAGGGTTGATAAGTACCATTTATCTGATGATAAATATAGTTTATGAATTTAAGTGAACAGTTTTCTACCACAAACATTTTAATGGATGAAATTCCCTTCACCAAATATATATGATCTCAAGATGACAAGGCAACTATCCTTGGGAACTTTCAGCGTTACAGAAAAATCTTTGCCCTTCTTAGCAAACAAGTTTAAACAGACACCCAACTTTATGATGAGTTTCTGTAAGTTTTAATTTTTGTAATAACTAATGTGTCAATATTCAGTTACCTTCAACTTATCTTTCTGGAAAGATAGAACGTCTAGCAGAGTGTTTTATCTTCTCAAAACATTTGCATCTGCAGTTTTCATGTTCTTTTCAATGTTCTTACTTCTACTGTCAGTTAAGGCTTGCTTGTAGCTTCTTAATTCAGTTACATTTTCTGGCCAAGATGCAATTAAACAATATGGAGCTGATAATTATTTCCACAATTGTTTCCAATCTTTTCACTGCTCTAAGTAATACTGTGGGGAGCATCTTTGTGCATAAAGCCTTTCCATATTTGATTCATGTAAGTGGAATCACTGAGTCAAAGGGTATTAACATTTTAAGCTTCTTAGTACATATTGCCTGAAACTCTCTCAAAAGGTTATAGCCATTTACATTGTTAATACTTGAGAGTGCCCATGTAACCATGCCCTTGCCAGCAAGGAGCATTATTTTTACTTTTGCTATTACAATAGGAAAAATACAACTATCTCATTGTTATTATTTGCATATTTTTGATTACTAGTGACCACAGTTGTTTTCTTTTAAATATTCCGTTGGGTGTTTTCCTCTTTTTCAAGTAATGCAAAAGCAAAAATAATTTACCCAAACAAAACTCTTCCAGATTTTTCTAATATAAGCTTTTTTTCATTGTGATGAGGGACTTTTGGTGATGAGATTATATAAGATCCTGATTATGTAAGTACTGTATAGTTTTTGAGTTATGCCTTAGCTTTCTCTTTTCCAAGCTAAATAAGCCTAATCCCTTTATCTGTTGTCAGTGGACCTATTATCCACCCATTAAATTAGATTTTATTCTCTATACCAACTCCAGTTTCTTCACATTTTAAAAATAATGCAGAACCCTAAACTACAGTGGTTTTCTTTTTCTTTTCTTTTCATTTTTTTTTTTTTTTTTTTTTTTTTTTTTGAGACAAAGTCTCACTCTGTTTCCTGGGCTAGAGTGAGTGCCGTGGCGTCAGCCTAGCTCACAGCAACCTCAAACTCCTGGGCTGAAGCGATCCTTCTGCCTCAGCCTCCCAAGTAGCTGGGACTACAGGCATGCACCACCATGCCCGGCTAATTTTTTTGTGTGTATATTTTTAATTGGCCAATTAATTTCTTTCTATTTATAGTAGAAGACAGGGTCTCACTCTTGCTCAGGCTGCTTTAGAACTCCTGATCTTGAGTGATCCGCCCACCTTGGCCTCCCAGAGTGCTAGGATTACAGGCGTGAGCCACCGCGCCCGGCCCGGAAAGCCAAATTAAAAAAAAAAAGAATAAAAATAAAAACTGATGTTCAAAAAAGCAGGTCAGTGATAGTTCTTTCTATTTCATTAAAGGCA
>CAUYRT010068305.1:0-16129 GCA_963574885.1 Lepilemur ruficaudatus | reverse complement strand
TGAAAGGAGTCAGTGAAGATAGCTTCTAAACTGAATCTAAAATAGGGCTTTGAAAACCACTGCCTGCAGACCAATCTGGCCCCTGTCTTTTTCTGTTGTAAGAAGACAGCATGCTCATTTGTTTAACACAATGTCAATGGTAGCTTTCATGCTGCGAAACACAGAGTTGAGTAGTTGTAACAGTGACAGTATGGCTGGCAAGGAGGACAATACTTACTCTATGGTCCTTTACAGAAAAAACTTTTAGATACCTGGTCTAGAAAATGGTTGATTTTCCAGGGGGCAAAGTTAGAAAGAAGTAGTATGTCCAGAGGCTTGGAGACATGATGAGAGTACACAGTTGGTTAGAATAAAGACTAAATGTTTAGGAGAAAGCAAATAGACCACTTTAAATAGAGTGATTTGTAAAAGAATTAGAGGGATAAAGATGGAAAGGCACTTTAAATCAAAATTGTACTAAATTTTAAATGTTGGTGATGCTCTTCAAACTCTCTAGGGGGAACTCAGCACTGACTTCTGGGCAAGGTTTAAAGTTCTCCCTCTCAGCTTTTAGAGAGGAGATTCCCTACATGGGTATAGTTTCAAAGGAATAGCTTTCTGCTCAGGCAAAGAGAGTAATAGAGTCATATTCTTTCATCTTTGGCTTATCATTGGGATTTTGCATTTTTTTAATGCTCTGCAACAGGTATGAAAAGATAGGCCTGTGGTTGCCTGCCAATATAGAGAGGTTTCTGGCCAAGAGTCATCCATATCAGAACCAAAGTCTAGCCCAGGGTAAGGAAGGCATCATTTAGACCACTTAAGTTGGTGTAGTTTGGGCCAAAATCATCCTTGCAATTTAAAAATGAGCCAAGTTAGTCTACCATTTAAGGATTAGGGGCAAAATCTTGACGTAATGATAACAATGACAGGAGGCTAGGAGATACGTGCTCCTAACTCCCCAGACAAATGGTGCCTGAATCTAGCAGGAATGGATCCAAAGCTAATCAGTACACCAGAATTGACAAGAGGGCTTCTAAAAAATATACATTCCTGGGCTATACCTCAGACTTGATTCAGAATTTTTGGGCATGGGTGAATGAAATCTTTAAATTTTTAAAAGCCTCCTAGATTTGTGGTCCCCAGCCCCCGCCGTGGGCCAGTACTGGTTGGTGGCCTGTTAGGGACTGGGCTGCAAAGCTCCACTGCACCCCTCGGGTCCCCTGCAGCCCCTCCTCCTACCCTCCCCCTCCTATAAATTGTCTCCCATGAAACTTAGTAACTGGGATGCTGCACGGCAGGAGGTGAGCGGTGGGCCAGCAGTTGGGGCTTCATCTATAGGCCACTCCCTATTTCTCACATCACTGCCTGAGCTCTCCCCAGCACCCCACCCTGTCTGCCCCGCTCCCCTTCCTAGTCAGTGGAAAAAAATGTCTTCTATGAAACAGTCCCTGGTGCCAGAAAGGTTAGGGACTGCTACCCTAGATTATTCTTGTTATCCGACTATCTTTTCACAATATTTGGGAACCACTATTCCTCAGGTCAGTGTTTGCATAAGATCATGCAGTGCTATTTGTGTCTCTCTTAGGTAACATTAGAGTTTTGTTATGTGTATGCTTAGTGACATGACTAATGGACAGACTAAAGAAATGGGAGTTTATTTGACAACCCCAGTATAAGAGCCACTGGAAATTTTATGACCTTTATTGTGTTGACTACAGTCCTTCTATGAATAATTTGTTGAGAGTTTTGACACGAAAGAATATTGAACTTTGTCAAATGCTTTTCCTGCATCTATTTAGATGATCATATGGTTTTTGTCCTTCATTCTGTTAATATGGTATATCACGTGTGTAAGTTTGTGTATGTTGAACTGTCCTGCATCCCTGGAATAAATTCTAATTGATTATGGTGAATAATTCTTTTAATATGCTTTTGAATTTGGTTTGCTACTATTTTTTTGAGGATTTTTGCATCTGTGTTCATCAGGGATATTGACCTATAATTTTCTTTTCTTGTAGTGTAATTGTCATGTTTTGGTTTTAGAGTAATGCTGGCCTTATAAAATAAGTTTGAAAATATTCCCTCTTCTTCAATTTTTGAAATAGTTTCAGAAGGATTGGTATTCCTTTTTTTTTTTTTTTATGTCTGGAATTATTTGTCAGTGACACCATCAGGTCTTGGGCTTTAAATGGAAAAATTTTTATTACTGATGCAATCTCCTTGCTTGTTATTGGTCCATTTGGTCCAATCAATTTTTTTTTTTTAATTTTAGGGTATTATGAGGGTAAAAACATTTTGGTTACATTTTATGTCTTTGCCTCTCCCTAGGGAGGGTTAGAGGCATGCCCTTCCCCTCTACAATGCTCACTCACTGTGTGCTTTAGTTGTGAGTTTACTCCCCCCAACCCCTAATCCCTGGAGAATATTACTACCATGTGAACACCATAGTGTTAATCAGTCAGTGCCAATTTGATGCCGAGTACAAATGGAGCCTATTCTTCTGATATTGCGATACCTCACTTTGGATAATGGGCTCAAGCTCATTCCGGGAGAATATAAGAGGTGCTAGATTGCTGTCGTTTCTTATAATTGAGTAATATTCCATTGTATACAGATACCAAATTTTAATAATCCACTCAAGAATTGATGGGCACTTGGGTTGTTTCTACATCCTTGCAATAGTGAATTGTGCTGCCATAAATGTTCGGGTGCAGATGTCTTTATTATAGAATATCTTTTGCTCTTTTGGGTAGATGCCTAATAGTGCTATTGCTGGGTATAAAAACTGAATGGTACAAATAGAAATACCATTTAGTTTTTATACGTAGTTCTGGATGAATATGATCCCAAGCTATTTTGCAGAGAGCAAAAAATAGCCACCCAAGGTCACTGTTGATCTCAATAGACTTTGGAAAGATATTAATGACCTACTCCTAAATGGTATACTATCCACACCATTATCAAATGAAGAAGTTATCTTTCTAATCTCCTCAGTCTCTAACATTATTGATGAGTGAATATCATGAGAAGAAAATGGTGATGAAAAACATTTATGTTTGAGTTAAAGGAAAGTCCATTTAAATTTGCCTACACAGAAGTAAATTATAGCTTTAAAGTTGAGATAGAACTTGTCTATTTTTAGCTTAAACTGCAGTCCTTATGGAAGATGGAAAGACCGTTGAGGACGTTGAGTAAAAGTCATCTTTGTATAAGGTAGTTTCTTATGATTTTTTTTCATTCACTCTGTTTCCTAACATTTAAAGAGCTTTCTTTTAGAAAGAGTAGAATTAAAGAAAAATTGAATCTTATTCTGAGAATCTATTTATATCAGCTGATTTTAAATATTATACCTTAAATACAGATAGGCTATTAATCTCAATTATTGAAATAAGTGAATGCCATGCTAGTAAATATGGCAGATTTCTAGAGATAGAATTCTGGTAAGTTTTCAGCAATGTTTTGTGAGATGATTCACTGACATGACTCACTCCTTCTATTTGGAGATAGAAGGAGAGGGAATAGAAGAGTCAAAAGCCTGAATGTGTTTGACCCTCTAGCCTGTACAGCAAGCAGTGACTAAGCTTTAAGTGATTTTGGACACATTGTTTTCCTCCCAGGGCTCCTGACATATTTCATGCTGAAGAATGTATAAATCTATCCTTGCAAGTAGAATTTATCTGTGCAGAGCAAAATAAACAGGTTAAGAATAATTTATCAGAATGTGATTCAACATTACTGAAACTATCAAGTAGAAGTTCAAATTCACTGATTTTGGTGAAAACAGATATAGTAATTATCATTATTTCATGTGATTTTTGTTTCAGAGAAATGTATTTATAGTAGATTAGATGTTGCAACAAACAGAGGCATTGGTTTGATCTTGAAGATCACATAAATGATCAGTCTGATATTGATTTTTAAAAGAGTGCTCATTTCCCCTTTTCCCAAATAACTCCATATTATGGTTAAGGTTTCAACTTCAGTTTCACACCTTTTGGGAGGCTTTCCTTGAACTTCTACATCTTTCATATCCTTCATCCTTCATATAGTGAGGATGACTTTTCATTAAGTTGAAATATAAAGTTGGTCAAAGTAAAATATAATTGTGGAAACTATCCTGCTAATGATCAACGAGGAGGATCAGAAAGCAATATCAAGGCCAAATGTCAAATAGCTTTAAAGACTGAACACAGATTGCATTATTGGCTATCCATGTGTAAATAACATGGAAGACAAACAAAGATAGATTGTTGAAAATGACAAGTGTGATAGTGTTGTAAAAAGGGACAGTTAGGATCTATTCTGTAACTGCTATTTCAGGCCCTTCCTTAAACTTCCTAAACTTCCTTGAATCAGAGGGGGATGGAATGTTAAGGCAGTTGTTCCATAAATGATTACCGTTTAAGGAATAAAGAGAATCTGAAAGGTCAGAAAGACTAGTTAGTGAAGAACAAAATACTAAAGCACTTCTAGAAGAAAGATCCTGTCTTTATTTGTTTTCAGGACCTTTCTGTTCTTCACACATATACATCTGAAGTTAAGTATGTTTTATTTGTCTGTGTCTTTTACAAAGGGGAAATTTGCTATAAAAATAGTAATTTGAAAAAAGATTGGGGAAAAAAGATGTATGAATTTCAGAGAATAAGGTATTTTCAATTAATTTTGCTATATGTATTTGAATGAAATAAAAGAGTATACTAATGCAGTGAACTGAATGTTTATGTTCCTTCAAAATTCATATGTTGAAATACTAACCCCCAAGGTGATAGCTTTAGGAGGTGGAGCTTTGGGAAGTGATATGGTCATGAGGGCAGAGCCCTCACTAATGGAATTAGTGCCTTTATAAAAGGGGCCCAGGAGAGCTCCTTTGTCCCTTCTGCTATGTGGGAACAACAAAAAGATGACATCTATGAACCAAAGCAAGCCCTCACCAGACACTGAATCTGCCAGAGCCTTGATCTTGGCCTCTTCACCCTCCAGAAATGTAAGAAATAAATTTATTTTGTTTATAAGCTACCTATTTTGTGGTATTTTATTATAGCAGCCCAAATGGACTGACAAACAATATATTAACTTTTAACAGTATACATTATAACTTTTAACAGTATACATTATTTTGACTTGGTGGTAATCTTTTGTAACTTCGTGTTTACCAGCTAAGCATGTTGAAAACAGTGATTTCTTATAATTTTGGGTTCTCCAAGATTTGTAACACAGACTCTAAAGACCGTTACTAAGCGTAGAGGTGGTATCCAATAAATACTTATTTGCAGACTGATTCATTAAAAAAGAAATTATAGAATGCCTCCTTAGCATTGTTATCATTCTATTAACTTGTGTTATTGTATTTGGAAGTAATGAAATGGCATTTCTTTTCCGCTTTAAAAATTAAGATTTTTTTTTTCTCATTAACTCATGTTGGTTTTTTCCACATTTGATTAGAATCAATTTGGTTTTCCTCTATGCTTGGGAGAGAAGCAATGTGAACACAATTTAGAAAATCATAACATTTAGAATAGCTCTAGCATGATTTTTATTTTTTGTTTTTGCTTGAGAATTGACTACACAGGTCTTGTGGATCTTTTAAAACTATCTTTTTCTTATAGCTTAATTTTTTATTCATTTAGTCAGTTATCAGTTATTTACTAGGTACTTTTTGTACCAGGTGTGCATTAAACATGAGGTTCTTCAAGTAATGGGTGAGTCCAGAACTACTGCAGAAGACTTGTGCTCTCCAGAACATTAGTGTCTTGAGAGACCTAAAACTGTAAAGAAGAGTCTACAATGCGACCCAGGAGCGAGAGGGAAAGATATTATGTTAAGGTGGTATCTGAGGGGCCTGAAGCTGTCTTCCGGAAGCTTGTTTCTCTTCTGCATTTTAGTCATCACACTGTCTAGCTGCTAGGACTTTACACACAGTTTCTTTTGCCTGGAGTGCTCATTTTCCTTCTTTTCCCAAATAACTCTATGTTATGATTAAGGTCTCAACTTCAGTTTCACATCTTTTGGGAGGCCTTCCTTGAACTTCTAGCCTAGCCTACACTAAATTAAGTCCCCCTGATATATAGAAATGCTGCCTTTTATTTCCTTCTTCTTTTCAATTTTACTACAGTTATCCCATTTCTAAATACTTGTTTGGTGACTATTTTTCCTGCTTCACTCTCCTTTTTGAAAAGACTGTATTAACCAGTATAGATCAATTCTGAAATTCCAAGTACTTAATACAAGAAAGATTTGTTTCTTGCTCATGCTTTGTTTTTAGGCCAGGTCAGTAGGGGGTTTGGCTTTACATGATCATTCAGGGACTTAGGACAATTGAGGCAGGCTCTACCATATTGCAGATGCACCTAGAGCAAGTGTTTCTTTTCCCTTTGTATGTGCCTGTGTGTATGATTTTCATTTGTTTGTTTGTTTTTGTTTTTTCCCTAGGTCAGAAGAGAGACTGGAGAATCACTTAAGGGCTTTTCACTGTCCATTGGCTAGTCACACAGTCCTGCTTAATTGGAATGGGATTGAGAAACGCAGTTTTCCATGTGCCCTGAAGGGAGGAGAACCTGCTATTGGTGAACAAAGCTAATCACCTTTGAGTGAAAAACATTAGAAGAAACAATGGTAAGAGGGAAATGAAGCCCCAAATTAGAGTCAAAATTGAGAAAGCACTTTTAGCTATTCTAATTAGCTTTGGTCTAATTATACCACACAACTGTTAAAAAGATTTGCCACTGGGATTACTAGTCTATTTTCAGTGATTATTGAGTAATTGTGTGGAGTAGAAGGTTAAGGAAAATTGAGAGGGGCAAGTGTAATCCATTTTCTAAAAACTTACAGGAAGTGGAGTCTGCAAACAATAAACCAGTGGAACTGGAGGATTTTTTAATGTAAAGTTGTGGAAAGTGTGGTCCACAGATAGGTGCTTATCTGCAGACTGTTACTGTTCCACAGGAGAGTATAAGTACAGAAATAGAGAGTAAACATTTATTAACAGAATCTTTTGTAGACATTTGTTAGAGATGATCACATCTATTGTATCTAATAAAAATTTAAAAATATTGAAAAACAAAATTATTAAAAATGCACTTGTATTTTGTATTGTCTTTGATATTTTATTCTTTTAGTTTTCTAACAAATTGTTTTTATTGTGTTTTTTGAAAATTTCAGTCTTTAATAGATTGAAAATTAAAACAAAATACAAAACTGGTTCATTGCCACAAATTGTGAAGTGATAGCTTGAGCATTTAGTGAAGAAAATGAAGGAAAGTGATCACTGGAAATTCACATGGGTTGATATATTAATATTAAGATATCAACTAATATCAGACCACATTTATTTTTCTTTATAAAGACTGACTAATCTAGTGATATCAGGAAAACATAGTACATTTATTGTGTAGACGGCTCCTGCATTATGATGGTTTGACTTAGGATTTTTTTGATTTTACAATGATGCGAAAGCAATACACGTTCGGTAGAAACCACACTTCAACTACCCATACAACCATTCTGTTTTTCCCTTTTAGCATAGTCTTCAGTAAATTCATGAGATACTCAATATTTTATTATAAAACAGCCTTTATGTTAGATGATTTTTGCCCAACTGTAGGCTAATCTAAGCATTCTGAGCACGTTTAAGGTAGGCTAAGCTAAGTTATGATGTTTGGTACGTTAGGTGCATTAAAGGCATTTTTGATTTATGACATTTTCAATTTATGATGTGTTTATTGGGGCATAACTCCATCAAAAGTCAAGGAGCATCCATATATGGATTTTGGAACATGACAAGTTTTCTCATGACGTGCTTTTATAGAAAAGGTGTTAAAATGTAAGATTGGTACTGGTACTATCAAGGAGCTTATTGATTAAATAGTCTTATATAATGATCTGGTTTATGAGTCAGTGTCTGTCTCCTCTATTGCCCCTCTACTGTTTCCTAGACTCTCTATTTCACCTTTGGTGGCTAAGTCCTAGCTTCTTTTGACACTTGTCATTCCCACTTTTCCAGTGGTATCTTTGTACCACTTCTGAGATGTAGAGAATAGGAAAAATCAAATAAAACAATTTTTAATAATTTATGGGAAACAATGGAGAAAACATATGTAAATCATGTGGTAAGGCATGTATATTTCAATTATAGTTAAAAATGTAATTTGGCTAGCAAACTAATCTTAGATTGTATTATTAGGAAATTTATTGACTTTATATCTAATGTATCTTATGTATCTAATCAATCTATTTTCCCCTTTTCTTGACTTGAGTTAGTTTACTATCTGTATATTTTTAAAAAATAGCACTAAACTGTTGAAGTATATTCCCTGAATTTTATTACACACTGCAGTATTATAAAAGGTCTAAAATTTGTTTCTGAGCTATCCAGTGGTCAGAACAAAGACAGAGGAAAGAATCATGGATAAGATAAAAGTAAAGCTATTTTCTATAAAAGCAATACCTGCATGCACTAATGAATATGTCAAGTAAATACAATATTGAGTTTGTGTATCTTTTTCTTACTATAGCTTTTTGGTGGTCTGGCTTAATCAAAATATAACAAAGCACATCTAAAACAGGTTCTCAATTTGTAGGTGGCCTAAGGATGACCTGGGGAGATTCTGGCTCAGCAGATAAAGGGTGGGGTTCAAGAACTGTGCTAATAAACAGCACCTCATTTGATTCTGATGCCCACGGCCTGTAGATCACAACTTGAGAAATACTGATCCAGAGGAGTAATTGATAGTTTTCCATTTGTTGATCACATTTGAGTCTTATCTAACAATTGCTGGTATTCATGATTTTGCCAAAATCTGGATTTTAGAAACTAACTTTGCTAATTTGAGGGAACCATGTAATTCAACCTTAAGCGCTGCTTGTTAAATGTACTTTTTTTTCTTATAGGCCCTAGATTGGAGAATGAAATATACCTTTTGAAAAATAAAATTTTGTTTTGCCATCCAGTGTGTTTCACATGGCTCTCTGCTATCAGTAAATATGCTAAATGTAGGATATGATTTTTTCTTATGAAAGTGAGAAAGGCTATGTGGAAAAATTCCCATGGAAAGCACTGATACGGATTGCCTGTGGAATTTCACAGACAATAGAAAGATAATTGAAGATACTATTTTAAAGGTCAAGTTGATAAATACTATTTAACTATTTAAAATTAATATATTAATACTAGTTTTAGGCTTTATTTTAAGAGACTTGGGATATTTTGTGTTCTTTTATTTATTCTGCAGCATGGTTCTATTGTGCAAGAAGTAAATGGGCTAGTGTCTTTTTGAAACTGTGGTTCAAAGTAATGTGTTTGATAATAGAAAAATAAGTCATGTGTTTTGAAGATTTTAGATCCTTTAGCAGACCTAGCAGTACATGGTAGGGGGTGGGTACTGAATTTCTTAGAATTTGTGTTATTGATCCCCTGAGAGGATGTTTGAACTAACCTCAAAAGAAAATATTAGTCCCCTTCTTACAACTCAGGCAGTACTAAGAATCAGAGAACAAGATGAAAAGAGTATGTTTTGTGCAAAAGAAAATCTTTTGAAAGAAATTCTGAAAAGAGTTATACAAAAAATGAATATATTTCCTAGATAGCAAAACATCTTTCAATTATATACATATATATGAAGCCAAGTAATCCTAAATCCAATTAAATTTAAGTTTTTAAGGCTCCTGCATGTGAATCTATTAACTATCCCTTTTCTAAAAGCAGATGTATTTTCTGAAACACATTAGACAAGGCACATAGGAATTAATCTCTTAAACATGGGATAATCTTTTCTTAAGCTAAAGGAACAGACTAAATTGTGTTGATTCTTAAAGCACTACAGATTTCTGACATGGAATGTAAAATAAAAATCTTGTTTTGTGAAGATAGAGACTGATACTTATTGTACATGGTATCAAAAATATTATAGACAGAGCAAATATTGTTACCCCATTTCTCTGTTCCCTGTTAAACACATTTAAACACACCACCACCATCATACCAGAAGCAGCATCAGCAGGCATACCTCAAGGCATGAAATCCTTCTTACAATATTTCTTCCAGCTTCCATCTACCTTTTGATCAAATGTTTCCTAAGACAGGGCTTACTACTTTATGATTAAGTCTCTTGCTATACATTTATAAGTGTTGTGAAGTTCTTACGCCAAGATTTGTCTTCCTGTAATTTTTCTCCTTAACTTCTGGTGTAACACAGTAAGTCCAGACATGCACCTAATGCTTCCCTTTAACTGTTTGTTGACATCCATCATATTCCCTAAATCTCTCCTCTAGGCAGAGCATTCCATTATCTCAAATATTTCTTACATTACAGAGTTTGCAGATGCACAGTTTTGCGTATTTGTTTTTTCCCTTACTGAGTCATCTGCTTATTGTGGACTGAGACAGGGTCTTTTAAAAAATATTTCTTTTGCTAATGTCAGTATAATGCCTAGAAAAATGTAATTCCAAATATTGCAGTTTGTCTGTTTTTAGAAGAATGAATAACTAGTCACCACTGAACTTTCTATAGTTTTCCAGTATTTCCATTAAAAGTAGTGCACCAAATTACACATAATACCCCTAAAATTATCTAGTCAATGCAGAATACAGAGTGATTAGTCCATATTAGGACCTGAGCAATGCACATTTTAGGCTTAATATTGGATACAGGTTTTATTTCAGTATTTCACTCTGTGGACTAATATTCAGATTGTAGTCCATTAAGTACACAAGAGTATTTTTCCAATTATCTGTTTGATTAGCCATTATCTCCCAATTTGTGTGTATGCAATTGTTTTAATCTAAAACTAGAAACTTAAATGCTTTCTGTTAAATTTACTTTTTTAAAAAAAAAATTTAGTTCTGCAATCACATATTTTTTCTGGCTCTGTGTTATCAATACTGTAAACTCATCTTTAATGTATCTTTCCAAATGAGAGGGCAATAGGACACTAAAACTTTATTGCAATATTTCATCAACTAGTATTCAACATATTTTAGTTACAGTGATCATTTCACCTAAGTTATTATCCATTTGTTTTTCTTTTTTTTAAAAAAAATTTCAAAATATTAAGGGGCTACAAATGATTTTGGTTACATGGATCACTTTTGTAATGTTTGAGTCAGAGTTATAAGTGTGCTCCCCACCCCTGTGCTTGATTTCTGTTGGGTTTTACTTCCATCTGTACTTGCTATTAAACTATACATCGATTTTGTAACCTGAGACTTTAATGAATTTATTTATCAGTTCCAGGAGTCTCTTGGTGGAGTCTTTGGAGTTTTTTAGATATAAGATCGTATCATCAGCAAGGAGAGATAGTTTGACCTCGTCTTTCCCAATTTGGATACCCTTTATTTCTTTCTCTTGCCTAATTGCTCTGGCTAGGACTTTCAGTACTATGTCAGTACTATGTTGAATAGAAGTGGTGATAGTGGACACTGTTGTCTTGTTCCAGTTCTTAGGGGGAACGCTTTCAACTTCTTCCCATTCAGTATGATGTTGGCTGTGGGTATGTCATAAATGGCTTCTATAATTTTGTGGTATGTTCCTTCTATGCCTAGTTTGTTGAGGGTTTTTATCATGAAAAGGTGCTAGATTTTATCGAATGCTTTTTCTGCATCTGTTGAGATGATCATATGGTCTTTATTTTTTTCTTCTGTTTATGTGGTGAATCAGATCTTTAAAAAGAAATGTTTGATGCCTCAGTATACTGTGTCCTGTATCTTCCTTAATAAATGTCTCTATTTTCCATATTAAAAAAAAAAAAAGAAATGTTTGAGCCCTACTCTCTGGGGAAGCCTTGGTTTGGTGGATGCACCAACAGAGAGGAAGCAGCTGCCCCTGAGAGCTCCCGCTCAATTGTTTCTCTCAGCAGCCATGGGCAGGTGAGGGGAAGGGCAGGAAAAAAGCCTGGATGGAGGAAAGGTAGCACTCTGGTCATCTCTGTCTCTCTGTCTCTCTGGATGGAAGCCTGCCTGGAATGTCCAGGCTCTGGGGTCATACAGATCCCCTGGGACACCCCAGCCCCTGTGGCTCCTGTAGTCTGGGCTGGTGTTGGGAAATGTTGGTGTGATAAAGAGGAAGACAAAAACTGAGGGGCTGACACTCCCTGGGGAGGACAAAGGTGTATGGTGGGTGAAGAAGCAATATGGCACCTGCCATCTCAGCTTAGGTCTATGATGGGAAGTGATCCCAAGGGGTCTGGCAGCTGAGTGCTTTATCTTCAAGAAGCTCCCAACTCACTGGTGGCAGCAGATTTTGGGGCTTGTGAGAGTAGATAGGCTCTTCAGCAGCTCAGGAGCCTGCTGACTGCCAGGGATGTGAGGGAGGGAGAAAAACCACCCCACCTTTCTCTGGACTCCAAGTCTCTTGGAGGCTGATCTCTGCTAATATCTTGCTCCTTTTTGTTCTGCTCTGCATCTTCTTCCCAAGGAATCTCTGGTAGGGTATAGCACTTTTCCTTCAAAATTATACCTGATCTATGTTTGTTTGTTTGTTTTTTTCATTTAAAACTTTCCCTTCTGAGACAATCTGGTAGTTGGTCTGTCATCTCTTCACTCATCCAGTCTTTTGTTTTTCTACAGGTGTTTCAGGTGAGGCCTTATTAAAAGATATTTTAAATCAACATATACTCTTTAAAAAGTGATATTCCAAATTATTTGTCTTATAAGTCTATCAGACAAAGGAGATCAATTTGTTGTAACAGAATCTATTCTTGTTGACTCTGGGCTGGTTGCTATAGAGAACTTTGTTTTCTAAATATTTATATATGATTCTAGAATTATTCCAGAAATCCGTATCATTTGTTTATTCAATGAATATTTTTTCCGTTTCTTTTTGGAAAATAACTGGCAATATCTGTCTTTGATTTTTTAGAATCTCTTACATGTACTGGGATTTTCCCTCCTCTCCCTTCAAGAGATTCAAGTGTAAAGACATTTCTAAATCTTTTCAGTGCTCTGGGTATTGTGAAACATGAAAATGTCAACAAGGAATATCTCTAGAATTTAACAGATATTGTGCAGTTATGTAAAATAATTAACTTTACAAGATACCATTATACTGGAAGTTCTTTCTACCTTCCCCACTTTGTTACCTATTCAGTTTTGAAATTCCTGACTTTGACATGGCTAGGTGCTGTGTAGTTCACATCCCTAAAAATGTTGGGTTTTTTCTTTTTACTCTTTTTCCTAATCTTGCATCTTGGTCCCCAACTGTGCTTCTGCCCTTAGGTGTGTGGATTTTTCCCACATGCCAGTATATTGTATATGACCTTACTTTGTCTTTTCCCCTCACTTGTATCTGTGTTATAGATCCATTGCTTTTTACAGGCATGTGTTCCATTTACCACCAGTTTTCCTTGATTTCCATAAGGTCAACTTACTTCCTTAGATTACATTTTACATTTTAATTTATAATGCACTCATATTCCTAACTTTTCTAGACATACACTATAACCAAACCAATAAGGTCGTAATTTTATTACCAAACTCTTTCCATGTGAATTAATAAACATCGCTTTCATCATTCTTTTTAGGTCCAATTTATTTTTTATACTGTTAATTTAACTTTTTAAAGTGGACATTTTATTTCCTCTTCATGTCTTACAATTCTTCTTTATCATAGCAAAATATAGTCTTCATAGGCTTTTTTAGATTTCTCTTCTTTCCCAATAGTCCATGATTTAGGAGTTATAAACCTTAGTCTGGAAAACCAAATCCTGGTCATCATCTTTTATGTAGTCAGATGTTCACTTTCTGCGGTTTTTAAATTTTACTTCTTTAGTCATACTCTTCAACTTGTAGAAAATATAAAATCTCTAGATGTCTGTGCTTCTGCAATAACTATCTATTTCTGTGTAACAAGTTACCTCTAAACATAGCAGCTTAAAACAACAAGCATTTATTATCTCACACAGTGTCTGAAGGGCAGAAATCTGGTAGCCTAGTTGGGTGGTTCTAGATCTCTTGAGAGGATCTCTCACGAGGTTGCAGCCAAAATGTAGGCATGGCTGAAGTCACCTCAAGCCTCTGTAGGCATGGAGAGTCACTTCAAAGCTAACTCACATGGCTGTTGGGAAGGTTTGATTCCTTGCTGGCTTTTAGTTGGAGACTTAAAGATAAGAGAGAGAGAGATTAAGAGAGAGAGAGATAAGAGAGATAAGAGAGAGAGAGATTAAGAGAAAGAGAGAGAGAGAGAGTGAGAGAGAAGTACCCAAGGGAGAGAGTACCCGAGATGGAAGCAGCAGTCATCTATAACCTAATCTCTGAAGTAACATAGCATTATTTCTACCATATGCTATTGGTCATACAGACCATCCCTAGCACAAAGTAGAAGGGGACTCTAGAAAAGCAAGAGATGCAGATCATTGGAGCTACTACTGCACAAGGCTTTTGGTTTCCCATCCTAGTCTTCACATGGAAGCATTTTAGGTTTCTTCTAAGAGAATTAGTGATTTCTATGGAAATTAATTAAGTAGTAGTAGTGGATTGGGAATATGAGCCTTTATAGGCCCACTGGCTAATTCAGATAAATTATCACCAAATTAGTATACTCTATTATCCTTATTATATGTTTCAGGTGATTATCTAAACTGCATTTTAATTTCCAAATCATTTCATTTCATACTTTTTAAAAAATGAGGAGATCAATTGCTCTTGTTAAATATACAGAATAACCACCTGGAAGATGAGCTAATATACATGGTCTTCACTTTTCATTCTATTTCAGAAACTTAGCTATTTACAAATATGTGATAACAGTTTGTGTTGTAATGGAATTAGGTAGTACTATCTGAAGCAGAGGGGGTATAGTGGCACAAAGTCCATGAATTCATTTTAGTTTTTAAAAATTGTACAAATCAATGTCTTCAGTAAGGGAAATGAGTTCATCAGGTATTATCTTACCCTCAAGGAGCTATACAGTTACAGTAACTATTAATAGTTACAGTAACTATTAATCTTAGAACAGACCTGACCTTTAGCCATCATTCCATTTTCTTTTACCTACTAGGTTAGGGATGGAGAGCCTGTCTGTCATTTAGAGATACAGTGGAAGCTTGTGAGATGATTCTTACAGTGCAGTGATCAATTCAAAAACAATGTTATATAAATGCCTTATTAAAATATAAAAAGCCTATCATAGGCACCATAATTGCTAGATGTCATCACACAAAATGCGTATTTCCACCCCCATAAGTATAAAAGTTTCTAGTGCAATCAAAACTATTATGAGACTTTTCTAACAAATATGAACCTAAGTGGCAAAATGGAAATAGCTTGCTAATTGATACAAAAAGGAGTCAGACAGTTCCCCCAATTATGCCAGTATGTTAGGCAAAAGTTGTTTGGCTTGCAGAGCTTTACATACAATATTTTTAAATATTTATAAATAATTTGGAATAAAATACCATCACACTCTTGAAAAATAGAACAGGGAGGTTTTAGCCTGTCTTAAGTTCATACAGTAATACTGTGAAAGAATAAAGAATCCAGGTTAGTGTTTTTATACTACATTATATCCCTACCAAAAATGTCTATTTTCAAACCAAATTTTGAAATTATATGGAGAAAAATTCTCACCACAAAATGGATTCTCAATCTGTAGTTTTTAAAGTGAGGTCTTTATTTCATTTGGTAGTCTTTCAGATGGTCTATGGTTAAGTGCAAAAGATAAGTCACACAAAAATGTGTATAACAATCCAAAATGATACATTGCATTGCAGGTTTCAATTAGTCTTTGGGAGAAAATGAAATTAAATTTATCTATAATAAAGATTATTAACTAAGAAAAAATTCTTTACTACTTTCTCCCCTTTGGGGCACCAAGTTGGACTACATTGTATAGACAGGCCATTGGATTTTTGTGATGCTAACCTCAACCTGAGACCGTGAATTGCAGGAAACTTATTGTCTAACAGTAGACTTGATTAATTCTCAAATGCTTATTACCTAGGATGCAGAAAAGTAAATGATAATCATCTTGTAAAAATTCCTTCTTGCAATGCTTTATCTTTGAATTCTGAACTCTCAAGGAGTAATTTCTGAAAGTGTTTCCTGGCATTTTGTTATTTGCAAATTATGTCTACATTACTTTAAGCAAATTCAATATCTGAGACTCATTTATTTACCAAATACAAGGAGAGAAAATTGTTACTGTTTATACTATAAAAG
>CAUYRT010068303.1:0-47215 GCA_963574885.1 Lepilemur ruficaudatus | reverse complement strand
CCAATCTGGCTGATGCCAGATAAATGTTATTCCTATGTTCACACTTAGGTGTTGATCAGTGAAACCAATTTGCTGGTGAGTACATGTGGTGCTTAGTTTTCCATTCTTGGGATACTTCACTTAGTTCTCCCTTTGTTTCTTTGTTTCTTTGTTTCTCTCTCTCTCTCTCTCTCTCTCTCTCTCTCTCTCTCTCTTTCCTTTTATTTCTTTCTTGCAACATAAGATATTCCAGCTCATATTGTAGTTCTTCTGCCAAGAAATCATTCACTCTGACAGGGAATAAAGGTTCCTTTTTGGGGAGAATGGTATTTAGAAAGAAATATGGTGTTCTCATTGTCATTAGAGTGTTATTGCTTCTAGCATTTATACACACATATGCACATCAATATCACCATATTTATCTATCTCTCTCTGTATATATATATACATATATACATGTATGCATCCATGTATATAAAAACACATAAGTCTGCACACTAAAAATCATGAGTTTATCCTACTTTTTCATGGCACATAAATCAGTATGAAGTTCTGAATAAATTTTGAACATATATCTCATGTGTACTCAGTGTATACCAAGTCAGTGTAGGAGTTGGAGGGAAATTTAGGCCCAGTGCAGGGTTGCCTACACATATGTGGTAAGATAATTACAGGTGTGGTAGAGGAGTAAACTTAACAATGGAATTGTAAGCATCACAAAGAGGACACAGTGAAGAAGAAATAAAAAAGATCATGAAGGAGTTAACCAAACTGAGTAGGTCATTGTGACCAGAGCAAAATAGGGTAGGATGTAAATTCAAATATTTAATATCAGAGACAACTATCTGGAAAATAAAAATAAGGGAAAAAGGGAATTAAAAGAAATACTCCATATAAATCAATATCAAGTGAGGTTAAGATGAGGCAATAAATCACAATAGTCAATAAATTACAGGGCATCTTGAGACAGATGTGAATCGTGAATGGTATAGGTAGGGTAAAGCAAAGTGGATTTTCACTGACCATTTGGGGGTCCAATACTTTATGTCAGCACTGTGACTTAACCCACTACCATTTGGAAGGAAAAAAAAATGTGCCTGTGTTGGTAGCACTCATAGGAAATGGAAATTCTTAGATGGAGTTAACTGCAAATAATCAGAACTGGCATGGCGGAAATTGTGTGTATTTGTGAATACAATGTGTCCAACACACAGATCCCATGACATGACCTTACAAAGGGTACAAACAGCAGAATAATAGCTCCTTAAAGATGTCCAAATCCTAATCCCTGATGCCTGAAACCTGTGAATATGTTACCATATATTGCAAAAGGTTAACTTCCATGTATATTAAGGGTTTAACCCTTGAGATGAGAAGATTATCTCTGATTATCCAGATGGGCCTAATCTAATGACCTGAGTCTTTAAAATCCAAGATGATAAATCAGAAGGATTCTAAGTGCCATTTCTGGCATGAAAGAGGACGAAGGTGGCCATAAACTAAGGAATGAGTTGGCTTCTAAAAGCTAGGATTAGCCCACAGTTTATAGCCAACAAGAAACAGAGACTTTGGATCTATGATTATGAGGGGCAACAACAACTAAATCTGACCACAGATTTTCACCTACAGCCTCCAGAAAGGAAACAACACTTCTGACATCTTGTTTTTAGCCCAGTGAGACCTATATCAGACATATACAATTATAACATAATAGATTATTGTTGTTTTAAGCCACTAAGTAGTAGTATGTTACAGTAGCAATAAGAAATTAATGCACTCAGTTTTGCCTGAATTCTGTATATACATTCAGAAGCCTGAGGAAGTTCAGCAAGTTGAAATGAATAAATTGAAAGCAGTGTTATACTAAAATGATGGAAGGGAAATATAACTTGGTTGAGCACTGATTATGTTTCAAATATGTTAAGTATCTTAAAAATTATCAAATATAATAACCTCAATAATCTTTTGTATTAGGTTTCATTTTGATCATTCTATATTCTATGTGAAAACTAATACTCAGTTGGAGAAGTTTAATAAAATTCTAAAGAATATATAATTATGGAAGAATGAGATTGCAACTTTACCTAATGCAGGTCAGGCTTCAAAAGCTATATCATGTAAAACAGACATGTTTCCTATAACATCTATCTGGTCTATGTCAAGCCCTGTGATATCTGCATTATCCTATTTACTACTCATAACAAATAATTTTGTTGAAATTGACTATAAACAAGCACTTTGAAGTGGGAGATATCAGTCATTATTATATTTCTTTTAAAGGTAAAATTGGAAGAAAACACTGAGACTTAAAGGATGGGAGATGAGTAGCATTTAGTTTGCTGGAGAATAAACAAGGAAAGCAGCGAGAAAGTCAAAAGGTACATTCATGTTATTTTTTAAATATCAAAAACATTGGAAACACTAACAACTGTGTGTATATAATATAAAATGTGTACACAAGACCACACACATTTTGCAGTTTTGGCATTGTTATTTGATGTTATTTATGCAGGCTATTTTGTCCCTTATGACCATGATGTTAAAACATGGTTATTCATTAAATGGATAGAACATGGGAATTCAGCAGATAAAGACAATGTAAGAAAGCTTATCAGACATCTAGTTAAGGGATATGTTGTCTTATATTTATAATCTATAGCAGAATACTCAGCCTATAATCAAGAAGTACAACCTAGAAGTGACTTTCAAGGTATAGTTATAAGAACATAAGCAACCTTTGCTATTTTATAGCAAATATCTCATCACAATGCTAAAATTCTAGATAAATTTTAACTGCCACACCTTGAAGCAATAAGATACTTTTGCTCAATTTCCTTTCTTTTTTTCCCCCCTTTTTGGTTTTGTCACCAGAATGAAGTATTGGCATTTGCATGCTTCATTTATTCTGCGAAGTATGGTAATATGCTACACTGTTTTGACCTTTTCGAAAGTCTAAAATTTAATTAGTTGACTATTTTCCACTAGTCTCATCTCAACTTCATGGAGTTGTGAGAAAGGATAGGCTAGCCATAAAATGTGTGAAAAATGATCAAGGATTCAGCATTTCATATGTCTTTAATCCTTGTGATACTCTCAGTTCTGTTTCAGGAATCTCAGATGCATGAACAACATTTGATCATACTGAAGTCATGGTAATAAAGTACAGTGTTCATTACAATACACACATAATGATGCTTAAACAATTTAACTCTTAAATTTCTAGAAAATGATTCCTTTTTAGTAAATGAATAGTGTACTAGAGAGAGAAGGTATTTGGAGTATAGGAAATTTATCATTTTGATATCTGGGGGTTTGTTCTTTATACCTACTGAAATAAAGGGCAGTTATATAGATAAAGGAGTGCCATAAATAACATGGAATAGTTCATCCAGTCTGTGAACTATTTTTAAAACAATCTGCTATTAGTCTTACCTATATTTTTCCTAACTTTTACTAATTATTATAGAAATTTGTGTTCCTAAAACATAATGAATAAAACACTTAGGCATTGGTTTCCATCTGGAGTAACTGCATGGATGATATAAATTGGATAGGCAGTACTTCAGTTAAATAACTGCATTTCTAGCTAATAAGTCTCCTATACCGAAAGTAACTTTTAAATATATGTGATATTTATCATAATAACTTACCTTTTGTGTTCAAGTGTGTATTATTTTTGTGTAATGGGATAGTCATCATTAGAGCATGCAAATTTTTTAAGGTTAATGGTAGTCTAGCTTTCTAATTCTTATCCAAGAAAGATTTTTAGAAAATAGAATAGTTTTTATCTGTCATTACCTAGGCATCATAAATATTTCTTTCTTGTGTACTATACATAAATTTAGTTAAAGTTAAAAGTGACATTTTTTAACAAAGATACTTTACCATAACAATGTGCACTTAAAATGGTCTGTAATGGCAATATAAGATTTTAAAATATAATAAATATCATTTTAAACCTGTCATCTGCCCTTTGGTTATATAATTCAGGAGGCAAGGGGCTCTCACTTACTATAGCCATGACTTGAGTATTAAAAAAAAATACCAGAAGATGTGGTATAATTCTTTCTCTAATGATTTGGGAAAACTGGCTTAAAATCAGAAAGTATTTTCTTTTAAAATCTCCATAGTTTCACCTTTCCCAACATTCTCATTGGTCTCAGAACTGTGCTGCCTGTGGCTAAATTCATTTCTCCA
Source organism: Lepilemur ruficaudatus (assembly GCA_963574885.1). Classification (NCBI taxonomy): domain Eukaryota; kingdom Metazoa; phylum Chordata; class Mammalia; order Primates; family Lepilemuridae; genus Lepilemur; species Lepilemur ruficaudatus. The sequence goes on along the minus strand of CAUYRT010068303.1, from coordinate 43,039 downwards.
TGCCACTGAATCAAATACTAATCAGACTCTTTCCCCTAAAATGACATATTTTAAAATAATTCTACTCTACTTATGTACTTTGTAAGAATTGGAACTCTGTAATTAAGCCAAGTGAACAGGCTAGGAATTGTTACAAAGTAATTCACACCCAAGAGAATAGTTATAAACAGTGCAATAATTCAAGTTCATGAATATATTTTTATTATTACAAAGTAATATTTTAAAAATGCTCATTTATTTGAGAAATCACAAGAGGGCACATTACACTTTACAATACCAAGTTTCCTAAAATGATAATGATTCTGTCAAATATAGACGCTAAGCCCAATGCGGAAATCTCTAGATGCCAAATTCGTTAATCTTCCCTCAGAGTCAACATGCAGCACAATGATTCTGTTGGCTTCTGTCTTGCAATGGCAGAACACAGGAGAGAAAAAACATTTAATATACATATTTTGATTTTTTTCTAAATACAAAACAGTACTCTACATATTAACATTTAACATATTAACATATTAAAATTTGAAAATTTATTTGCCAGCCTCACAGAATGTCTGATTGCATTTGTAATCATATGAACAAAGATCTGTCTGTCCTCTAGAGTTAAATTGTGGCATTCATTAATGATTGTGACATTCATGAGTGGTTGTGGAACATGGCAGGTGTTGTATTATTTTTTATTATGACAGTTCTCATTAGACATTTATGATTCTTCTAACATGACTTAGAGCATTCCATAGATTAACACTTTTCCTTGACATCTTTTCTATCTAAATTCTCATTCCCTGGTAGTATTTGACATGTTCCTATGTCCTTCTTCCACGAAGATTCTGCCTACTGTGGGTTCTTCTGATAGTTGTGGAATTTGTTGCTGAAAGCTAATTTATCTTATCCTGAATAATACCAATGCCAATTTTTAGCTGAGACATTTACCAATTATACAGATAGAAGCTGCATGTGTTTGTGGGTGTGCGTGTGTAATAAATATAAATAGATAGTGATCTAAAGGACTGTGGATGAGAACATTGACCAAAACCACTGTGAAACTAGGAACAACGAATGTAAATGGAGATTACACATGACATTTTTCTGTGAATATTTCCACACAAAGCCAAAGTTACTAATGTCAAAAATCATCTTTTGTGACAAATCTCCCCATGAGCTTCAAGTTTCTGTAAATGTGGCTTAGTGAACATTATCAGTGGTATTTCAAAAAAATTTCATAATCTATGTTTCAAAATCCTAACCCATGATTTCTCTCCAAAAAGATTCTATAATCTTTAACTTATTTGGTGATCCATCACTTTCTCAGTCACTTAATCTAGAAACTGAGAAGTATGGTAACTGATTTCTTCTTCTCCCCTACCTTTTCATCCAACCCAAGTCCTGCGGATTCCAATTCCTTAGCATATTTCACTTGTTCCTCTCTTATTTTACTGTTCTTATGCTACTTCCTTATCTCTTGCCTGGTTTAGCCAATTAATTGGCCATCATGTACACATTTATGTTAACCTTTAAGCAAGCCTACAAAAATCCCCAGTGAAATATTTGTAGAAGACAAATCTGATCTTGTTACTTCCACATATGAACTCTTCAGTGTTTTCCATTCTTTCCAGGATAATTTTTGGTGGAATCCTAATCTTGTGAGATATTTCTTGTAAAAAAAATTATCTTGAGCAAATGAGTTTAGAAATCACTTATGTTTGGTAATTTACAAAGCACATAGATATGTTAAAAAATAATTCAATGAATGCCTGCTTAATGTTGTTTAATTTATATTTCTCAAATTTCCTTAAACTATTTCATTCATTTATAATATCTATTAACACCTTGTAGATCTGCTTTTCTCAGTGGACCCAGGATAAGCATCAAGACACTTAGCATGTTGTTCCAGACCCTGTTTGCTTGTCTAGTTCTATCTATATTCTTTAATTTTATGCTCTGGGAATTATAAAAAGCTTCTGTGCCTCTGCATATCCCAAGTTATTTCACATATTTCTGTATTTCCTTATATATTCTATTTAGAATGCCAGAATGCCACCCTACCAAAACATTTTCTAGCTCACTGTTAGTAAATTTTTATGTTTCAGACATCAGATGTAGACAATTTCGAGAAGCCTTCTTCATATTTATCTATTTCTGTCATTGTGAGTTCCATAATAAATACTGATTACCTATTTGTCTTTCCTTCTTAAAAACATAAACTTCTGAAAGTAAGGACTATCTCTTTTTTCCTTGCATTTCAGTGCTTAGGAGATATTTTGTACTCAATAAATATTTATAGAGTAAATGACTGAACAAATAAATATACAAAAGAATAATGAATGTGCTAAATGATAACTTTCTGGATGACTGTATATTACAGTCAAATGTGAATAGTCATTGAAAGTTTATAGGTCAGTGAGTTGTAATTTATTTAAAGCCTCATTTTTTGATTTTGATGTGCTTTTTTAAAGACACAAATCGGGATTATAAAGTTTCCACATTGTATTCACATTGTATAAATTTGTTGTGATCAGTGAAAACTATCAGCCTCAGCCATTAGAAAAAATTGTGGAACATTTTTTCTTTATTTGCCTTTAATCCTCTCCATAATGTGTGTGTGTGTGTGTGTGTGTGTGTGTATTTTCCTGAACAACTTATTTGGGCATAAAAGTTGCTGCTGTCCTAGATTTATCATAATCTAGAAGTCATTGGATTTTGCCTTAACTAACACTAGATCATGAGAGTTTTCCTATCTGAGGTAGGCTCACTCTCGGAATCATGGACCACTTCTGTTTTGCTTTATTGGTTTTGCTTCTATTTTTCTGGATGGCAAGATGCAGTCATTTCTTCTGCAGATTCCCTAAATATTTGAATTTGCCTTGATGCTGTGCCTCCATCCTCAGATTCTTTGGATTCCTTCTTATTGAACTTAGTCTGCATTGAAATGACACATATTTGCAGAAGTCTTCATAATCTGTATTCATATGGAAACTATCCTAAACTCATGAACCTTGGTTTTAGCTCTTTGCTTAATGTCCCTACCTTGAGATCCAACAAGTGTCACACATTTGAGAACCTATCCTTTTGTTTGCTTCATTCCATCATTAATCTCCTTTCTTTTGTTTTACTGTTTCTCTCAAGGCAACACCATTCAATCATCTAGATGTAAAGACTTTTATTTTCTTAGGCGACATTTTCTACCTAGAAACTCAATCATGTAATTTCTATATTTACATTATGAGTAGAATCTTTGCCATCCAATATTTTTAGATTTCCAACTAACTCTTTTGTAGTCCATAACAACAGAACTGACACTTTTTTCCTCTTACATCTATTTATTTTGCTTTCCAGTATCTTGTATAAACTGACAGCTTGACTATAATAAATCTCAAGTAATAATTTTCAGTAGGAGTCCCATATATTTATCTGACTCATAATTATAATCTCATATAAAGCAAAAAGAAAAAAAGCAATGGAAAACAGCTCATTCTCTTACCTAGGCATATATTTTACCCTGAGTAATCTTAAAAAAATTTACCAGAATTTACATTTGTCAAAATTAAACAATATATAGGTGCTTCTTCAAGTGGGACATTTAATTATTATGGCTATGGAATAAATCTTTGGAACTTGATCAATCATATGTCTGAAGCAGACAAAAATGTATATCCTTAAAATTCTAAAATTACGTATTCTATCTATCTATTGATCTATTAGTGCATTTATACATATTCTTTGTAAGCTTCATAGTTTAACTGCACTCTTAATTCCTTATCTGTATCATTAAATTTTAACTTATTTCAGTGCAAAACTTATCCAAACTTCTGTTGAGAAAAAAGAAATACTTACTGATAATTGTCTGAAAGTTATGCAGTGTATTCATTCTTATTTAAAATCTATTTCTGGATTAAGTAAATCCACCAAAAAATAGTATGCCTATTTCATATCATTTTGATCCCCTAAGAAAAGGACTGCCAAACCAATGCTTCATAGTTCACTAGATCAAAGTTGTTCTAAAATATGGATTCATGATCTGTTAAGGAAACATGTAGGGCCTGAGATAGCTCAATCCCTTAGGTTGTAAGCTTCTGTCCATAAGCAATATCCTCCTTTTACAATGGGACGATTCACAGATACAGGATTATCTTTCGATCTACTTGGGTTTCTAACTGACTGGAAAACACTGCCATAAAATTGTTTAAATCAATTTTTTTGTCACTTTATGCCATGTATCTACATTGACCATTAATTCTGTGATAGACACACCTTAAGGTGACCCCAATGAGATAACCCTGTATGTTCTCCTTCCCTTCAATCTAGACAGAATCTGTGTCTTGCTTCTAACACACAGAACATGGCATGTTGGAGATTGAACCTCTACTTGGGAAGAGATAGAGAAACCAAAATGACTTTGTAACAATCCTAAGACCAAGGTATCTTTACAAAGTACAGTACTTTTTCTGAGATGATTTGGTAATTGTGCACGGTGCAAGGAAGTAGGACAAAAGACAGCGCGATTATTGAATACTTGAAATGAAAATAGGATAGTGGCTCAGAAAATAGTTTCAATACTAGGGCACAGGCAGAGAAATATAGAATAATAAAATAGCAGAAGGACATACTGCAAAGGAGACAAAGTTTCAAAGGATAAGTCTATTAACTCTATAATCTAATATAAATTAGAAAAGAAGGGACATAATAAAGGCAGCTATATATCAATTCTGCCTTCAAAGAAAAGATTTCCAAGGGGGAGATTTGACTGGTTACACAGCAAAAGAACATGACTAGGGACCCAAAAGATGTAATAACAAAAAAAAGTAAGGAATCAATTTAGGGATAAGACGGAAATGACAACCCTAGGAAAAGACAGGATCCAGGAAATATGAATCACAATTCTTAATCTGTAGTTCTGATATCTGAAGTAGGTTGAAAGACAAATTACATTTCATACTTGATCTGAAAGCAAAACACGACCTTACCTGAATTATGGTGTGAGAAAAGTTGACTTGAGTTTATTTATAGTCTTTATGAATCTCGCTTTATGTGAGTATTCATACATTTGCTGAAGAAATATTAATGTGTGTTATTATGGCACACTCTCTCAGGTGCATATGGATCTTGCATAATACACATATATGGACAATATATGTGTATTATGTCTACATACTATGTCTAGTATCTTAAAATGTTGAACTCTGGAGTATATTTGACTCCAACTCAAATAAGGATTGTGGAACTCTTTCCAGAAGCCCCCTTCAAATCTGAAAATAGAGAAGTCATTACAAAAAATATGATTAGAAAATTACTCCTTAATGTTTGGGAAAGAATACAAAAATATAATCAGATTATAAGCAGTGGCATGCATATTGCATATTGCCTGTCTCCTGAGAGAACCAGTTAAGGTAACTTATGGAAGTAGGACTCTAAAGGATAGGAAAAATTTTGATGATCGATGTTAAAGAGGAGTGAGACTGAACAATTACAAATTCAATTTGGGCCGAAATGAATGTTGGTTTCTTAGGAAAGTATCACTTGAGTGGGATTACTTAAACAAAGAGATAAAGGTAGCCTCCAAAGAAACCATAAGAGCTAGTAGAAATCTTATAGCAATGTTCTGAAAATTCCTGATGCATATTTTGTAAACTTATTTGGCAATGCCTTAATCTCATTTTTCTTTCTTATTTCCTTTTCCATATATTTTATTTGTTCTTACTTTGTCTTATATATATTTTACCATTTTTTCTGCAATCCTACAGAAACAAAATGGTATGTAAACAAACACAAATAAATATATCTATATCAGTTTTGAAAGATTAATGTCGCTAAGGAATAGTGAATAACATCATTAGTCTACTAAAAAAATCCTTTATTTGATACCCATTGCTTATTAAACATTAAAAGGTTTCTATATTTTAATTTTTATATCCCACTACCTCCTATATCCACTCTAGAATTGAATAAATCTTAAGAAAGTACTACTTTAAAAAAATGGTATGTTTCTGATAACTTAAATAATTTTTTATATTCATTTTTTTTCTATTGTCAATTGGTATGTAAGAAATTACACTAAAACTGAGTGATATAAGCCAATAAATAATTATTTCTCATGATTATGTGGATTAGGATTTGGGGCAGGCTTTTCCATGTTTGTTCTGCTCATGTGACAATAGCTGGAAAATTTATTTGACTGCAGTCAGCTGGCAATTGGGTTAGGCTAGAAAGTCCAAGCAGCTTCACTCACCTGTTTGGCATTCCAGCATCCCATTTCCCTCCACATGATCATCTACTTTCCTCATGGTGTCTTATTCTCCATAGCTTCTTCTTGTTGTCTTCCCTTGACCCCCTGCAGGATAGCCTGGATTTCCTTTCAGCATCGGTGGCTGGTTTTATAAAATGTGAGAAATTAAATTTGCCATCTTCTTAAGGCCTGGATTTGGAAGCTGTCGAATATCATTGTGCTGCATCCTGTTGATTAATGCATGACCAAATACATGTACAGGGAAGGGAGAAATTGTCAGTGGCCCTGTTCAGAGGCAATGTTTTATTCAAAAATATTTATTTATAATTGTAATATGTTAGGCAATGAACTAAGCACTGGAAATATAAGCACTGGAGATACACTTCTATTCAAAACTATTCATTTATATCTATTTACAGACAGCTTTTATTTCATTGAGCTAAGTGTCTATTAATGCAGATAGATATTAATCAAATAATCTCTTTAAAACATAATTATTTAAAATAATGTTTTATGAATAATGAAGAAAAAATCCCAGGGAGCTCTTTGATTATATAACAAGGGAGGGCATCATTTGATTTGGGGAAGTCAATGAGTAATTTCTGGACTGGTATTTGAAGGAAAAATATAAGCTAAGTGAATTAGGGGCATGTGGTGCCTGGAGGCTTCTGTGATTTCCAAGTCGAAATGTTGAGTAGACTCTTGCATATGTGAAATATATAAGGTAGATATGTTTCTGCTCTGAATTTCATTTACTTAATAATACATTTTATAAATTTAATGTAGGATATATGATTATATCTATGTATATATTTATCATACTGCCTATTATTGCTAGCACCTTGATATACTGCATCTTCCAAAGTACATTTTAAATTGCATTACCATAGGCCCTAATAGGTATTTGCATTTTAGCTCTTTCTCTTAGAATCTGGTCATGCATATTAGATTCATCTATTTCAATACAATGCTTCTTTAGAATCCTACTCTAACAATTTCCTCAGAGTCTGGTATTCTCTTTTCTCTAGGTTCTTCCTACAGAACTAAAAACACACTTTAAGTTATAATCATATAATTTGAATTGATTTAATATATTATCACTCTAAGAATACAAATATTTAAAACAAGGTAGAAAACAGAGAGTCTTTTCTCTGTTCTTCCGTGAATGTCACTCAAGGGTACAATTTCAAAATCCCTGTTATCTAAGTGAAAGGTTATATATGGCTTAGCACTCTTTCATTTTAAAACATCAGATTTCTCAGGTAACAATCTCTAATGTCTGTATTTAAAGTCAGGAGTTACTTTAGCAATAGCAACAAGAACATTAGTCTATGCTGTGAAGGAACAGATGCATTTTGTTTCTCACATTGACTTAAAAAGCCAGAATGTATTTCCTACTATTTCCAAAGAGTATATAATGCGACCATATTTCCCAGTTTGGCAGGGACTCTCCTGGTTTACATTTGTGTCTACATACCTATTGCTAACCACTCATTCTCAACATAATCTCTTTTTGGATGATAAATTATGTTGTCACTCTACTTAAACATCATAAATTTCTTTTATATGCTCCCACTTTCTGTGTTTTTCAAAGTCCTTCTCAACACTTCACATTTCCTTGGATTATGCATTGCAATGAAAAATTCCATATCTTTGTTAAGTGGTAAATAACGCACTCATTTCTTTTTATTAACTTACATCTTTAAATCTTGTATGTTTGCCTCTTAAATTATTATATTTTTAAATTTTGCCTTACTCTATTTCTGTTTTTTTTTTTTTTCCCTTTCCCCATCACCAGAGACACACTATATTCACTTGTCTTTTATATCCTTTCACTATTTATTTTTTCCTCTTTGGACCTTCTCCAGGACTCATTCTTAAAATGTGATGACCAGAAGTGCTTGCAGCATTCAAGGTACAGATGCACTAAGGTTTTCTACAAGAATAGGATAATATGGGCTTTTTGGAGTTTGCCTTTGCTTTTATGTTTGCTGGCTTCCAAAAGCTCTCTTGAGGATGTTAAATACTGTGTTGTCTCCTTTGTCTCCTGTAGCACATTGGCCTCATCTCCCTAGGGATGAAGCTCCAGCTTCCCACATTAATACACATCATATTGTTTTAGGGTGCCATTAATGTGCACAGCTGCTGTTAAAAAATGGCAATTCAAATGTCCCTTTGCCACTGCCTGAATGAAGTCTACTCTGACACCACCAGGAATGTGAATGAATGAAACTGGCATGCTTCCTTTGAAAGTCACTGCCATTGCCCTAGCCACAGGTATTTTGGAAATGGATATTTTCTACCCTTAACAATTGCAGTCTTCACAAGAAACACTTATTTTTTAAAACAATAAGGAAATATGTTTCTGAAAGCACTTAGTAAAATTTATTTGGATTTCACCTACAGAAATCAGATAAATACCTCAATTGTTTTCTATCATAAAAACTATAAATATTTTATATTTTATTCATAGTTAAGATATACTTTTTCAAAGCATTGTGAAATTAAGATGAAGAAATTTTTGTTTGTTTGTTTTATTTTTTTTAATTTCAGCATATTATGGGGGTACAAATGTTTAGGTTATGTGTATTACCTTCCCTCCCCTTCCCCCTGGAGTCAGAGCTTCAAGCGTGTTCATCCCCCAGATGGTGCGCATTGCACTCATTGTGTATGTATATACCCATCCCCTCTGCCCCCCTCCCATCCACCTGATAAATGTTATTCCTATGTGTCTACTTAGGTGTTGATCAGTTAATACCAATTTGCTGGTGAGTACATGTGGTGCTTATTTTTCCATTCTTGGGATACTTTACTTTGTAGAATGAGTTCCAGCTCTATCCAAGAAAATACAAGAGGTGCTATATCACTGTTGTTTTTTATAGCTGAATAGTACTCTGTGGTACACATATACCACATTTTATTAATCCACTCATGTATTGATGGGCACTTGGGTTATTTCCACACCTTTGCAATTGTGAATTGTGCTGCTATAAACATTCGAGTGCAGAATTTATAAAAATTCTGTTTTCAGAAGTGATATTCATTGTTTTACATCTCAGACAAAAATTGCTACAGTTTGAAAGAGCATTATCTGTATGAGTTTCTTCACTTTTTTTCCTTAATAATGGGAGGTTTTAAAGTTCTGTTTGAGGAGATTTTATGTCAGTATTTTACAGGCTGAAATTGCTAAGAAGCAGAACAATCTTGAATCATTTTCTCTTAAAAATAGAGACAAAAATTCCATTCTATGTGTTTTTAGTTATGAACCCAGTTTTCCATCCAACTTTTGGAAAGTGATTTGTACATATAACTGAGGATAAAGACACTAGCATGTATCACTCTTTTATAAGACTCTTGGTAGGCTAACTAAGCAAATCTCTTTAAGAATGGCTGCTTTCCATTTTAAGTTTACAGAAGGTATAAAAGTTACTTCTTAGAAAAATTCAGAGAATAAATAAAACATGAGTAAATGAAAATATTGTATCCAGGTTATAGAGGATGGCTATCTAGACACAGAAATACATAAAATTATAACTAGAAAAAGTATTTAATAGTGATCATTTTCTTGTTCCTAGAAAAAATATTACTCCCTACCTTTGCTTTGTGCTTCTCAAACATTACAAGCCTGTTAGTAAAATCACACAGAAGAGCAAAAAGATAGTGTTGCTATATTGATCAGATCCTTACATGTGGGACAGAAATTAGGGAAAGTATCCCTGGGTTAATGATGTAAATGGTTACTAATGGTTTGACTGCATTAGAAGTCTTTTGGGTTCTCCTTAGACGTTGGTGATTAAAAATCACTTTGGGAGCTGGTTAAAAGGTAAGCTAAGCAATATATTGAAAAAAGATGTTTATTAAGTATATTTCAGTTATGACCCAAGAACATGTATTTTGGGCAAAGTTCTCTCAAAAATTGTTATGCTCATCAGAGGCCAAAAACCACTGTTTCAGAAAGTAGATGATGTAAACTAAGAAATATTTAAAATGAGTTGTCCAAGGTCTCAAAATTACTAAGTGACATAGCCAGTATGAATCCCAGCAATGTGATTCCAGAACCCTCTGTATCATTGTTTTGAGAAGTTACCTACAAGTAAATCAAGATAGAAACATCCAAAGAGGAACTAGAAATAAATTGAGGCAATGCCATGGGGAAATGTTTATAAGACCTAGTCAGTAGTTTGGGATGATTAGAAATCTTCCCATTTGCCCATTACTGACCATAGGTCCTCTGACATGTGTTATAGAAATGGACACAGCTTAAAATTAAGACATGTATTTGGTTTAGATGAATCAGAAAATAGCAAAACAACAGAAAAATAAATACAAGCCTGCTTAGTTTGGATTACATTACAGTTTTAACTACAAAAAAATAAGATATGATAGAGTCACATGACCTCAGAAACATAAAGATTAAAAAATTTCTCTGTTTTATATTGTCAAATTTGTATTAGAAAGCAGAATAATGTTACTCATTAGTATTCATACATTTAAAATATTTTAAAATCTATATTTTGTCATATCATCTGTGAGCTCATTAATTTTTTTATTTCAAAATAAGTTTATGTTATACCTTGAATATGTCATTATATAGGAAATATTTTCAAGTATACAATATGTTTTTATTAACTATAATCACCACATTGTGCAATAGATTTCTTGAACTTATCTTCAAATATAATTAAAATTCTGTATCCTTTGACTAATATCTTCCTAACCCCCCACCAACCACCTAAGCCTCTGGTAACCACTCTTCTACTCTCTACTTTTATGAGATCAACTTTATTAGATTCCACCTAAGAGTGAGATCATTGCAGTATTTGTCTTCCTGTACCTGGCTTATTTTACTTAGCATAATGTCCTTCAGGTTTATTCATGTTGTCAAAATGACAGAAGTTTCTTCTTTTTATGACTTAGTAGTATTCCACTGGGTAAACATACCATATTTTTCTTTATCTATTTATTCACTAATGAATACTTAGGTTGATTCTATATCTTGACTATTATAAATAATGTGAAATAAACATGGGAATACAGATATCCTTCAACATATTGATTCCATTCTCTTTAGATATATACCCAGTAGTGGAATTGTTGGATCATATGTCAGTTCTATTTTTAAATTTTTTCTATTTTTAATTTTTTTAAATACTTAATTGTTTTCTAATTTTCATTTAATTTTCTGTCCATATTTTCTTGGACTTCCCTGAACTTCTTTAAATGAATCATTTTGAATTCTTTGTCAGTCATTTCATAGACCTCCATTTCCTCAGGGTCCAACATTGGAGGTTTAAGTTCCTTTGGGTGTTGTCACATTTCCCTGATTCTTAGTAATCCTTGTGTACTTACATTGATGTATGCATATTTGACAAAATAACCGTCTATTCTGGCTTTTGCAGGTGTTCATTAGTAATGACAGACCTTTACTATTTAGTCTAGCCTGGAACTCTTGCTGTGCCTGCTACAAGCAACCATGGACATGCAGACTTTGCTATCAATTTCTCTAGGTGGGCTGGTCATTGAAGGTTGATTTCTTCTTTATGATGTAATTTAATCTGTCTTTCGTTTCCTTGTCTTTTCCATGAACTGATATTTAGATCTGAATCACTGGTTAAAATCAAGTCAGTTTTTTCTTAGGTAAAGATATTGCTTGGATTACTTGTTATTACCTGTTATTACAGGAACAGACATGGTATCCAGTTTTCTCTTTTTAGTGAGGCTAAGAGTAATATGATATCTCAGTTGGTGCTTCCCCCTTATTTTGAAGAATTTCTTCTTATTCTTGCTTCAGTTACTTCTCAAGAGTGTTTTTATTATGAGTTTTCTATAACAGTACTTCTGAAGCCTTGAATGCTTGTAGAATATCACAATTGCAATACTCATATAAGTCACAATTCTGTAGGATTTGTATTTAAATGTTGTTTCTATTTATACTTTGAAAGCATTATTTTTAAGAAAGATCCAGGACTGCTGGGTAGATTCTATTATCATTCTTAATTCTTGTTATTTGTAGTGATCTATATTTTCTCTTTAAAAGATTTTAGAATTTTTTCCCTTTCTTAATTTCTTAAATTTCATTATAATATTTCTTAGCATGCACTTTCATTTCTAATCTTGATTGGTATTCATTGAACACTTTTAATCTTATATTTTCATCTTGCTTTCATTCTGGAAAATTATTGTTATTAATTCTTTAAACATTTTTATCCTCATATTTTCCCTTTTACAGAAACTCCAGTTATTTATATGATAATATTTCTCCTATTTTCCCAATTCTTAGATTTTCAGAAATATTTTCTGTCTTTATCATAACTTGTTATCTTTTGAAATTTACTCAATCTGTTTTTTTTAAGTTATGATTTTAATTTTTCCTGTACCTCAATTCATTTTATGTCCCCCCTTTTCCTAATTTTGGACTTTATTTTATAAAATAAATGTATTCGCCTTTCTCATAAATTTATATATATTATTATTTAATATATATGTAACGTATATGATATATATATTTTGCTTGATATCTATGTTCCTTTGTTTCACTGCTTATATATTGCTTTTTTTACTGCTCATTTTTATAGTGGTTTATAAATAGATGTATAACTATTTCTTACCTATGAGGTCATTTTCATAGGATGTTTTAGCTACCATATCTCTAGTTCAGTATTGGTATGAGAGCTGGATCTTAAGCTCCAGTTTTGTCCCTTCTGGTGATGTAAGAAGATGGTATGATTGTGGGTAGATTCTAGGTATTATACCCGAGTTTTCTACCACAGAGTCATACAATTCCTCTGATCAGAAAATTCACTTAAACTTTTTGAAATGAGTATTACTGGAGGACAGATATACTCCTTAGCTTGTAATGAACAAAATTTGAAATTTCAGGAGAGGAAAGACTAGTGGGTAGTTGATTGCCCGCATCTGTTTTTCTCAATTGATTTCCCCAGCAAGGAATTATCACACCTTTGATATTATACAACTTATTCCCTATGACATGAGATATTTCTGCTTATTTCTTTCCTGTAATAGAAGTGAGGAAGACAATTTCTCTTCCAAGAACATAAATTTAATCTCTTTTTTAAATATCATCCCTCTGATAAGCTTACCACCAAACATCCCTAGCTGAAGAAATATACCCCTCCTTTCATATTAGTTCAAAGAAACTTACTCTTTAGAAGTACTTCTAACAGATATTTATAGTCCCTTAGGTTCATGTTTAGCTATCTTTTTTATAGTTTCCAAAGGGTAAGTTATGGTAGAAGAATCCATCAGTCTATACCACTTTGTCATTTCTCTGGGAAGTAAAAGCAATACCCTAAGTTTAATTTCAGGATGTTCTTTTTAACAGGATCTTTTTAAATTCACTTTGCATGTGTGCGTGTGTATATGTATGTATATAAATGACTTATATATACTATACACATTCACACATATGTAGCAGTGATATTTTCTTTAGCTATGTAAAATATGCATATTTTTCAAGCATTAGCAGGTTTTGCTTTAAATGTTGTCAACTGTAATAGCAAATTCATTCAGGAAACAACCATTTGAAGCCATTAATAATTAACATTATTCTAATTAAATGTGTATATACATGTTAGTGTCTATAAAACTTGCAGTAATTTGTGAATACAAGCCTACTATCAACTGAATTATGCCCCAATAATAGAGTTATAAAATTTTTATTTCTTTAAAAATCCCACTCTGTTAGATAATATGGTAGAGTATTCCCCAGAAACTCAAGATAGATTCTTGTAAATATCTGATGAAGTAGGAAAGAAAACAGAATTTTTGCTTCAGATAGATACCTAATCAGTTTTAGTCTTAATTCTCCATATAAATCAGGTTGTTTTTCCTTTGCAGTATTATTCTCCTTTTCTATATAAAGCACAATATTCTTTGAAATGATAGAGGTGATAGAAAGTAAAAACAATAGACCCTCATATATTTGCAGATTATGTCCCTTCTATATTTTATAATTTTATTTAATTTTAGGTAATGAAAGATTCATCCTAAAATACCGTTTGCTACTATACATAGATGAAACAGGAAGAAACTATAAAGTTTATGAATATACTATAATTTCTTAATACATCCCAACTTTAAATCATTTACTCACCCTTGTATACTATGTATATTCTTTATCTTATGTATAAATTAAAATGCCAGAGCAGTATCAATTTTCACAATATTTTCAGTGAATTTTATGCAAGAGTAACAGATTTGTCTATAAAATTGGCAAAACTACAATTAAAAATTGGACCCATTTTATTAATTTAATTTGTATTTGTTCATTGACTTCCTTATCCTAATATGATACTTGATATCATACACATGTAATCAAAGAATGCCTTATATAATAAGTGCAAAATGAATCTTTATAAAAATGTTTAAATAATGTAATTATGTATTTCAAAAAACACTGTTAGTTGTGAAATTGTGCTTATACAAAGGATATTTACCTAAATAACCATAAGCTAAATGTAAATTATCTACTCTACAGGAATCTGTTCGTATGTGCATCAGGATGGTCCAAATGTGAAGCAGTATCAAAGCAACGTGTAAGGAAAGTTGTGAATATTAATATCTCAATATATGTCATCTCATTTTTATATTCCTCATTGTTTGATGCTGTATCAATTCAGGAGACAAATTTTATAATAGAGATGGCCAACAGCAAGTATCTGTCACACATACCCAATGACTGAAGATGAGAGAATGATACCACACATTATATTCTGGGTGCTTTATATATATTAACTCATTAAAACATACATCTTCGTTCATGTTTTATAGAAGTCCAACTCCAAAGATCATGCTCTTAACCACTAAACTATGCTGAAAACATTTTGGTTATCAATGAGAATTAAGCTTCATAATCAGTAAGCGTTGGCTAAGGTGAGCATTGTTGATATGTTTTGTTTTGTTTGCTTTGCCTTCAGAATTTGTTGGCTTATCACTCATTTCCTATCCTCAGTTACTCTTTGTTGGCCTTACCCAGTCATTTACATGTGCCAGTGTGTGTGCATATCTGTGTGGTCTGGGATGTAGAGCTAAAATGTATTGACTTTTTACTCTTCCATTTTTAAACATGAGAAGTGCCTCCTTAAGAGCAACTGTCATTTTTCTTGCACTCACCATGCAAGGCAACCAATTGTTTCAGTTTGCCCAGTACTAAAAGAGTTTCCTGAATATAAGATTTTTAGTTTTAAGACAAGGAAAGTCCCCAAACTGGAATGAACTGGTCACTTTAACTTTATGATTTGCTGTAGATAGCTAGAAGCAGTGGACTTCCCTAACCCAGTCCTTTATACACAATAGTTTTTGTTTGTTTGTTTGTTTGCTTTTTATGTTGTGGGATAACCTAACCTAAGCTGTAGTATATATGGAGATGAATTACACTAATATCTAAAATCTTTGGAATAAAAAAAATTCTCTCTTATTTAAAACTTTGAACAAAAGAAATTTCATGGTTCAGTTGCATTCACAAGCAAGCTTTCATACACAGGCTTCTATAATAACAATTTTGTTATTAAGAGACATTTTAAAGGAAATACCTGAAAGCTCTCAGGCTACCAATGTTAACCCCTTTCCCATGGAGGCAACTCTTTCTATAAGACTTTGTTTATCATCTTTAATTTCCATTTGTAAGTCATAAATTTTAAGTGACACCACTCTCCAGAGCTGGCACATTATATTATTATAGCTCATTGCTTTCTGGTCTTCAACTGGAGAGCCATATATCTTGCCTTTTGATGGCTGCATGTTGAATGGCCATCAGGTAATCATAATGTAAAATGTATAGGAGTGCGTTTTTAGTGATACAAAGGGTGAAATATAGGTAAACTTCCTCCTACCAATAACAGCACTTATGCCTGAAGTGATAGCACTTTCAGATATGGAACATGACTCTTTGTGATGTTTAATTCTAAATTATTAGACAAGGGGCTCTCAATCTTGACAGATTACACAGAGAAATCGCTTACTTTGATGAGAACATAGTATGCATAGTGCATAGCTGAAGAACGTTTCAAACTCCCTAGTGATTGGAACCACAATTATAACCTGTGATTTATGTCTATGTGTTTATGTATTTGCATGACTCTTTCTCTTACAACTGGTATGTTGGTGATAGAACTTGCATTCAAATTTTATCAAGGTGGTATTGCAAAAAACTAAAAGAAATCAGTGCTATGAAACACTATTATAATCACATGTGTATTCCACTCTCAGCACATAAACATGTATTATATAACTTTTCCAGACAAGGCTTCCCAACAGACTCTTAGGAGTCTTCTTATGCAAGTATATAATAAATGGGAGGTAAATTTCAAACAAATAGCTTATTTTTATTTCCAATTCAGTCATCCATTATGTAGGTCCATTATGTTTGGGCTCCTATGGAGCTGAGCACTGCAGGAACAATGAGTTGAGCTGTGCTGACTACCATTCTGATTAGACCAGAAGCTGAGACAGGGTAATTTAAATAGAATAAACTGGCCAATGACTGGATGGAGGGGGTTGAATGAAGTGAGGAAGTCATTTACAGAATTGGGCAGCATCACAAAGGTGAGATTATCCAGGCTCAATCCCTCATCTATAGCTCATGTGGTCCTCCTTGGAATACTGTGGCCATCCCCTGCTGTTAAAACTCACTTTGTTCTCTTGCAGGTTAGCAAATAACCTCCATTTGGAACTATTAGGATTTGCTATGGTTTCACTGAGCGAAAACCCCACAGAGCTTTAAATAAGAAACTGCACCTGTACTTATCTAATTCTATCTTACATAATCTACACTCTGGTAATTGAAAATCAAAAAACAAATGTAAGAATAAGGGTTATTTAGGTCCAAGAGTTTAGAATAAATAATAATAAAAGCTGGGATTCACATTGCTGATAGAAGCAGAGATAATTATTGCAGATATTGGGCAACTTTCTTTGCCTTTAGAAAACTAGGCAGTGATAGAAAACTTGAGGACAAAGTAAAGAGTGAATCTTGGATAGCAAGTTTAAACATTTGTAGATTTAATGATACTAATGATTCATTACAAATAATAATAGCTCCTATTGCTGAGTAGTGATACTGAAACACAAAGTAAACATCAATGTGTAGAAGGGAGTCATGTGGTGAGAGTTCAATCCTATATGGCTGACTCTTCTGAGAATCCTTGTTGGTCTCAATACAAAATTGCATTGAATGCTAACAATAATGCAGTGAAATTGGTATTCCTATCCATAGTAAGCATTAAAAATTGATGAAAATGAGTGCTATTGTAAATTTCATGGGTTTGAACAATTACTAATGTCTTTGAAAATATCTTTTGTTAATAGCATCAAAAAGCATGTTGCACATGACAAAATTTAACTTCATCCTGGCAGTCTAATCCAGATATTTTGGAAATAATTTGTTTATCACTGTAGAACTAATGATCATTTTACTTTTCATTAGGATATTGTACAAAAGTTAATTTACTAGTCTTATTATAGATCTTTAATATTAAGAAACATTTAAATCCAAAAGTGTGTTAAATATTTTGACAACGCTTAGTACCACTTCAAAAGTTTTCTTTCTTTTATCATTTAAATATCTAATTAATGCTAAACACTCATTTTCTTAGGAAATGCTGTGAAACAAATGCTTTTCTACTCTTGATTTTTGATTTCCAGACTATAAGGAGTTCTTTTTCGGAGATTTTCTTTCTGAAATTAATAATTGCTTTAGTAGGGAAAGTAAATCCAAAAGATCAAATATGGCATGTGAAGATAGAATTTGGGTCTTAAGACAAAGTTTGCCTAAATCCTGCTTTCAAAAAGCTGAAGGCAAAGTGATCTTGTGCAAAATGTTTTTAGTTGGCAATTTCCTCATCTAGTGCAGAGCATTATTCTATACCTTAGGGTAAAACTGGCAGATCATCATCAATCCTGTTTTTGCCTTCCAATGCAAAATGAAAACATAAAATTTGGTGGGTATGAATTAAATTAATGGTAGGAAAAACACACAGGCCTATTTTATACTGTGAGATGGAGATATAAAATTGACAATTATTACCAGAGTCTGCTCTGGGGCCCTTTTACCATAGCTTGATTTATTTTATCTACTTTTTCTAGTATCAAAGATGTAGCCAACCTACAGGGCACCAGACACTTGGCAATAGCCCTAGCCAAAATATACACAGTTGGAAGGAGAGAAAGCCTGTCTGAGAGCTTGCTGTGCACGCTAATCCTATTATTTGGGAGGAGGGAGGGGAAAAGATGTTTTCCAACAAGCAGGTGCACACAATAAACCAGCCCAAAGTTGGAATATCTTGTGGAATAATGTATTACTTTAGCCAGTACTTTGCCTCTCTAAGTCTTTAAGCAGAAAACTTCAGCTTCTTAGCCCATCACATAATACAATGTATGCTTCATAAATTACTATTAACATTATCTGTGACTCCTCTTACAGTGTATTCCCAAATAGTGGGTCCTAAAATCCACATCCCTTCTTTTCTATCTGACTAAAGCAAAACATTTATAAGTGAAACAAAATTTTTCCTTTCCCAAAGCAGTATATACTATTTTCTTTGCAATGGATATATTAAAGTAAAATTAACCTTCACATCTGCTCTACTATCCAATTACATATGGGAACAGAAAATACAATTCATAACTGTACCATACATAATTTAAATTTATGTGCAGTATACACTTTGTTCCACACAGTATATATCTGTTATGTTATTGTCCTATCAAGGATATAAATCAACAGGGAATATCTTTCCCTGGGGAAAATTCTGTGCTGCCTTTTCCCCTATATAAACAAAACATGGTTTTCTTCTACAAAGAGGACTTTCATTTTATTCGCTTTTAGAGCAAAGTTCAAATGACTGTATTGGTCCTACGGGTTTGCTTTGATTCCAAGGACTAGCCCCAAACTTAAAAACAAAACAAAACAAAAAGCCATTCAGAGAAAGGAAGCAGTCATTCATGAAAATTTTACAAACACCAATTCATATAGAAGATTTTGTTCAGGCATCTTTTTATTTTTATACGTTTATACTTTGCATTTGAGGAAAGTTAACAGTTGAGTTGGTTTAATGTGAAAACATAACAGAGTATGGCCTTCATTAAATAAGCCAAACTTCCAATTACATAGCCTCAAACCGTACTAATTAATTCTGTTTTCTGTGCAGTCAATTCATTTGCTTCACTTACTGCCGAGTCAGTTCCTCAGGTGAAGAAAGTTTAGCCATGATATTTTATTTTGATTTGAAAGTTAACTATTTCAGATAAATTAAGTACCTTGTAATATAATTCATATTGGAAAGTAAAAATATCAGATAGTAATATTTTAGTTATAGCAGGTTTTTAGAAATGTGAATTAAACGGATAAATTGCACTGGAAAAATATCTACTTACCATTCATTTTATCCTATCTGTCCATATTTTTTTCACTCCCATGTTCTTTCACACTGAGGTCTTTTATAAAAGACGGCTATTTGACAAGTCTTTCTTGTTCCAAGATTATTCCTCCAACACGTTTTTTATAATGCTCTGAGATTGATCATTCTCGATTATAATTTATGTGTAATCAACTTCATTTTTGTTGACTATCCAATGTTTGCAAAATTGCACCCAGGTGCTATGTTTTGGATGAAGGCATTATCATCCAAAGATGATTCACAAAGAAAGTGTATATAGGCAGACTCCTACCCTACCTATATTTACTTTCTAATTCTCGGAAATTCTTTAGTCATCATTAAATGAAACTTTGTAACGTTCTATCCAGTCTTACCTCAAACTTTTTCTACTTTCTCAACATCAAACCCCATTTCTGCTACTTTTATTCTCTGTAGCTGACTTTTCTTGGTATATTTTTAGACTGAGGCTATATAGAAAAAAGCTCCATTTTCTAATCTCAACATACTTGTTCCCTTGCTCCTCCCGTCTGAGTTCAAATGAAGGTTAACAAAGCTAACCTTCCCACTGAGGTTCTGAGTCTGCCATCTCATCAGGTAAGATTTTTGTCTTCTTAATGTTTCTCTCTTATGGTATCTTTCCAGTCTACTGAAAATACGTTCAAGGTAGCATCATTCTAAAAATGAGAAAAAATAAATGTCTCTGACCTTAAATCATCAACCCATCAAGAGTAATAGACCTACCATTCTATTACTGCAGTTATTAGAGAAGTCATATCCATTTACTGTAGTAAATACTACTAGAAAGAACTACATTAAAATCCTAAATCCCTTGCAAATTGGCTTGATTCCCATCAGTCTTCAAAAACTGCTCTTATAAATATAACCATTGTCACTATTATTAAGCCAGGGATGGGGAAACTTTTCATGTTGGAATTCTGCATTAATTTAGCTGTAATCAAATAAGGCCACATTCATGAAACTTTAATAAGATATACTTAAATTGTACATTATTTTGTCAAAATCTAACTATTATATACTTAATAATTTCAAAAAATGAAAACTATTTTTTTTAATTTTAGAGTTATTTAACTTTTTAATGACTCTGTTGTGTCTGCTTTTTGTTGGAGAGCATTTAAATATTTGGTGGCAGCATGGAGGTCTGTAGTCTCAGTTGATCCTCTAGATGGGTATCAGTCATTTGTGATCTTTAGGGTGTCTTGATTTGGGTTAGGTAGGAGAATGTAGATTCACAGCAACAAGTGCTAAAAAAAAAAGTAAGAAAGCATTTTTCAGGCATGTTGCCAAAGGTGTGGGTATTCTACTGTGCTTTTCCATATTTCAACTGGATCTTTCTTAGCATCAAGCAATGACTTTAAAATGTAATCTAGTGAGAGCTCGCTGAATTCCATCTGTTGTCCTTTAGGTGCCTTGGTGATTTCAAGTAGGTGAGGTGAAACACCAATTTGAATGTCATGATTCTCAAAGTCAGTGAACCTCTCATTGTATTCTCCAATTAATGGGTCTATAACAGCCGAGTAGTTTTCAAATTATTTGAGTATATCATCCTGTTCATCAATCACCTTTGCTAATTAGGAAAAATGTTTGTCTGAAATTTCCTTTTGAAGAAGAAATGTTTTTTAAAAAAGATTGATTTTTTGAAATGCTTGAATTTTTTGCTACATATCATATATAGACTTTGTTTTACCTTGCAAAAAAAATTCCAGTCGTTTTGATTTGGCATGATATCACACAGAAATGCCACATTCCTGTGGACATACTCTTTCAGTAATTCACATTGTTGATTCTTTTCTTCACAAAATTTAATTATATGTTCTCACAGAGATAAAATTTTAGCTAACACCTGTCCCTGTGATAGCCAACACACTTTAGAATGATATGGCAAGACCACACTAAAGACATCATTGTTCAACTTTAGCATGCTATGAAACTGATGATGCAGTTTTGCATTTGCACAAATATATAAATAGTTAACAGCACTTATAACTTGTTGCAAAGTGTCACTTAAAACAGTAGCTTTAACAGAGAGATTTTGCTGACATAAGATACAATGAAAAGAAAGGAAAGCATCTGGATCTATTAATACTTTTTTTTAAATCTGTGCAATAAACCCTCATGTTTTCCTGTCATGGAAGGTGCACTATCTGTACATACACTCACTAAATTTACCAAATTCAGTCCAACTTCACTACATTTATCTTGAAAGTTGTTGAAGATATCTATTATCCCTGTTCTGTTTGTAAGAGTGCCCAAAGAAAGTAACGTTTTGCATCAAAGAAAATCTTCTATTATGACTCAAATGAAGTATAAAATCTGTGTTGAGTGAGTGGTATCAGTTGATTCATCCAAAGCAATAGAATAATATATATTTTTCTTTTGAAGTATTGCATGAAGTTGTTCTGTTATTTGAAAGCTAATTGATGCTTCCAATCAGCTCTGGTCCTCCTTGAAAGAGGCAGTTGTTTGTACTTCGAAATGTTATCGGGGTCTAAGCATTCTATAGCTTCAACAATGCATTCTTTCACAATTTATACATCACTCAATGGCTTCCCTTTTTCCCCAAGTATATAATATACTTTATAAGTTGTTTCAGTAGCATTATTCCAGGTCTTGTTGCTTGAAAGAATTGTCTTTGCTTTTGTCTTTCATCTTTTAATTTCAGCAATACAATCTTTCATACCTATCCCTCTAATTTGAAATATAGTGGTCGTTAGGAGTTTTATAATGCTGATGAGCATTGAATTTCTTTAATGTTGACATTGCAGTATTACAAATCAAGCAAATTATCTTATCTTTACCAGAAACAAGATAATATTGCAATTCCCAATCATCATTAAAAAATCTGTTTTTTTCCTTCGGTGTTCTCTTGGTCTTCTTTGACATGATGGGCTGTTAAGCAGGCAGAATTAAAAATTACTGTCAAGCTGTACCACTATTGCCAAATTCCACTTCAAACAGAAATACAGTGCACCATTGTCAAAAGCTGATGATAACAGACTGGTGTACTCCATGCCCATAAACTCTCACCAACCAGCTTTGTGTGGTATGGTGCCAGTCAGGTGGGGGATGTTAGAACTAAATCATGAGCATAATAGCCATCAATTTAGCCCTTATGCCTTACTAATGTTCTAATTGTGCCAGGCAATTTGTAAGGATTATTTCCTTCAAACTTATTTTATTGTTTGCTATTTTAAATACATTCATTTAAAAAATAAAATTAAAATGTAAAACAC
This sequence comes from Lepilemur ruficaudatus, assembly GCA_963574885.1. Classification (NCBI taxonomy): domain Eukaryota; kingdom Metazoa; phylum Chordata; class Mammalia; order Primates; family Lepilemuridae; genus Lepilemur; species Lepilemur ruficaudatus. Next base: position 20,171 of record CAUYRT010068303.1, on the reverse strand, counting down.
AAACAAAAATGCAATAATGAAAATCAAAGGATTTGTCCTGCAAAATTTGGATTCAATCAAAAGGCCATATTTAAGCATCTAACAGGCCACATGTGGGCTTGAGGCCACAAGTTCCCCACCCCTGTCTTAAGCTAACATTTTCAAAGTCTTTCTATGCCAGATATAACCTGAAATTTTCAAATGGATTATTGAATTTAACTTACATATAGATAAGATATAGGAAGTGTAGAAGACTTACAAAATCACCCAAGGGCACAGCAAAGCTTGCAAGTGGCAGAACTTGGGCTTGAATCCAGGTTAACTAATTCCAAAGTTTTAATACTAACTGACCCTTTATTATTAGACGCCAAAATCTAAAATAAATAGAACAACATAGAATTAGGTTATCTTTAGTTGTCTGCATCATTCTTCACTAGTGTTTGCTAAATCATTAATTCAATGTTCTTCCTTGGCTTCTAAAATTGCAACTTTTCTACTCTTAATTTTCTACCTGCTTTTTCTAGTTTCTCTATTACTAAATTTTATTCCTCTTTTATTCCACTAATTCACGTTATCCAAGAGATTAATTAGTGCACAACCCTCTGCTCTCTAAAATCACTCTCTTTATACTGTTACACCTTTTCAACTATCCCCTCTGTGTGGATGACCCCCATTTTATAAACCCTGTCCTGATATTTTCTCCAAGATCTGAACCTATATTTCCAATCAACTCATGTGCATTTCTTGTGTCTTGCTTAGTCTGAACATAATTTCACTTCAAAATAAAAAGAGAAGTTTAAATATTGTTACCATGATATCATCACATACATCATTTTTTTTCTGGCTCCACAGCTACCAATACTGATACTCTAGTGAAGATTCAGTAGCTGGTCCAGAAGACTGAGATCTACTGCTCAAGATTATTATAAAAATAAATATAAAAATAACAGCATAATAATCATTTTATTAATTAGTAAAATAAGTGGAATTTTCAGATAACACACAATATCGCGGGACATTTCTTAGGTGATCCACTTCCTGTGACTATTTTTGTCAGCTCTATCCCTTCCTTTAAATTAGATCCTGGATTTGTCCATAGTCCTAATTGTCATCCTCTCCCTGAATTCTCTCACAGTGTACTAATTTTTACCTTTTCCTAGCCATCCACAGTAGTTTTAATATGATGCTAAAGAATACACAATCTCATTAGGGTAGTGAAAGAAAAAATAGACTCAGAGAAGGTTGCAAATTTGCTTTAGACAGTTTGATGATCTGTAATGCTAATTGATCTTAAGTCCTATGATCAATTTTCATGTAAGTGGGAGATGAATGCTGTATTTAGAGGTAGTGGATCTATCTTTTTCATTTGATTTTCCTTATGCTAACAAATATTTTATGTGATACATGCCTTTTATGTGAATTGCCTTGTTTAGGCAATTCATGAGGGTCTTTTGTCAATAATCTTAAGCAATCTATTGCTCCTCAAGTGCCTAGTGGATTTGGTAGTATTGAAAGGTGCAAAGAAATCACAAGGTCTAAAACATTGCGTTCTTTCTTGAGTTTGTGCACATGATTAAGGCCAGAACAATGTTCCAGATAGGGTTGACATTGCCTTTGGTTTAGCATTTTTGAGCACGCATGGAAAATGCACTTTAACAAATATGAGGTCTCAGTTGGCACACAGATACACTCACACACACACACACACCAGAGACAAGTTGTTAATTCAAAGGCGATAGATGATTACTATGTGGTGAGTGGTCAGCTAAAATCAAATGGATGCTAGATGAGACCATATATGCAAATGCAGAGAAAGCCAGTGTGTTTAACCTGAATAATTTATGAACTGATATATAGATACTCATTTTGCATTTTTGTGTTATTGTTGCTGTCTCTAGTGTGAGTGTGCCAGATTTATTTAGTGGAGATAAAACAGTTTAGATTTCTTTGTAAATTTGGTATAAAGATGGAGAATATTGAATATAGATATAGAGGACTTCAAGTAGAAGTCTATTAAAGTAAGATATAAGATGGGAGCCATGATCAAAGTTTTCTGCTGTAAAGAAAATTTTCATTATCATTCATTACAGGGTATTAGCTGCTGAGAAGAATGGGTGACTGGTAGAGTTTTAATGCACTCTTATGGTAGGATTATGTGTTTTGTCATTGAGATGGTGGGAAAGCTGTGGTAGGAATCCAAGGGTTCTTAGAAGTTGGAAGTTTTCAGCAATCTCTTGTCTGTTCTTATTCTACAAGGAAGTATCATCCTGTTCCTCAGGAACTTCTCCTGAGGTGAATTTTAACAGGCTATTTTTAAGAACATTGAAGTTTGAGTACTGTTGCTATGAAGGCTCTGCCAGACATTGCTCCAGAGTGAGGACAGGTTGGAAGAGAATTGCAGGCAAACACACTATAAACGTGTAGCATGAGTGGAAAGATACTTTAGTTATCTTAAGCCACATAGATGCGGGGCTATTTTTTTTTTGTTACTGAGGCATCAAGTATCTTATTATGATTGAGACAAACATCAAAAGCCCCATTGCTATGTAGAATAAATGATCCCATACACATACTAAAAATGTGGTACCTAAACATGAAATATGAAGTATTAAAATAATTAGATCCTTCCTGAATATGGACTGTCTTACAAATTTTTTTTTGAATTCTTCAAATTATGATATTTCCCAATTACACAAAAATGAAAACCTTTACTTTTCTGTGCATCTAATTAACATAAGAAGCCATGACTTCATCAAGGGAATGCAAATAATCTCACATTTGGAACTACTGAGAGATCATTTTTTAAAAAAGTTATTGCTTCTCTATAATTCAAAGGGAATTTTTCCTGAAGTTTTCTTTGCCATAAAAAGTATAAAAACTTTGAATTATTTTCTTAAGCAATGGCTTGACAATTTTCAAATGAGAGTCATATTATTAGTATGCCCATGCTACCCTGAATGTGCCTGACTTTGTCTGCTCTCAGAAACTAGCAATAATAATTCTGTGAGACAAGTCATATGATAATCCTCTATGTCATTTTTTGTCATAACCTTTTTTGGGACATCCATACAAACAAACTGTCCTATATCCAATTCGACATGTAACACACACACAAAAAAAGATTTTCATAGGAGTTGAAGGTAAAATGAGAGTTCACAGAACATGGCTATACTATCAAATCGGGCCCATGAATGATGGGTATATATTTCTAAAAATGAATAAGTAGATCTCTTTAATAAATCAGAAGAGTTTAAATCACTGCTTTGAATATCATTTAAAAACTGGGGGTGGGTGTACGGATGAGAGTAATGCAATCAGGAACCATCATTCTAGTAGAAAACATTCCTTTGGAATTCTGCCTATGTAAATGAGGGAAAAGTTTGGATCTGAGAAAACTAGATTTATTAATGCATTGAATGCATCACACCTGGAAAGTCTAGCAGTGCCCCAGTTCTAATGAATGAGAGTGAGATACAGTTACAAATTGCTGTCTACTTGCTCTCGTTATGGTATGTGAATGCACCATCCATTAACAGGGGAAGCCGGGGCAGATAACCTTCACCTGTCTATTCTTTATGTTCCATTCGAGATATTCTATGGCATTCAATGAAACTCCAAATTGAAAAGTTTTGAGTCAGCATTATAAACTTGATCATGTAAAATAAAATTTACTTATCTGGGGGAATATCTTCTTAGAAATATCTAACAACAAAATAACAGTTTTAATTCAATTACTGGGATGGCAAGGATCAAAATATTTCTTCATGCAAATGTCGTGCCATACAAGTGTATTTGATTTTGAGACCAGAGATCACTGCATCAGACTCAAGGGAAGATTCAAATATGCCTACCCACCAAATAACCTCCAGTTCAATCTTATTTAGCTTTGTTAGTAATTGATATTAGACATCGGTAACATCAGGCCTCTGCAACATTAACCAGCTTACATACTATAGCCCGTAAAACCAAGGCAATGCTCAGGGAAACATGATAAAATATGAACAGACAATTTACATGGAAACCAAGAATGTGTACTGGAGAAATTAGAGCTAAATATATAAGCTAAATTAAGAACTCTGTCACAGAAAGTTTTGAAGTGAGAGAGATTTCTGATAATAGTCTGTGAACTAAAGCTTTTATTGAAACCCCAGCAATAAAGCATATTATTTCTGTGACTTTAGGTCAGTCTATTATTCTCCTCAAATTTTAGCTTCCTCATCTGTAAAACTCAGAAGATCTAATAAGCATTATGATGATTAAAGAGATCATACCTACAAGAAACTGAAAAATAGGAGACATTAAATGCCAGTTTTTCACCCCATCCTAAGGTACTTACTCCTAGCAACCTGAATTCACTAATATTATGTGAAGGGACTGACCATCACATTTGTATGTGTGTGTGTAAATACAATCATTTTTCACCCATCAAGAAAAAATTCCTGTCTGAAATTTATCAAATTATTTTTTCTCCAACATATTTATTCAACATTTAGAGTTAGAGTACACACTTCTTCTAAAGAAATTACTTTTGTTTCTTTAATAATCTGCACAGATGCTAGACTATGAAATGATATATATCTAATGGATGAAGTAATATTTGAGACCAAACATGCAAAATTATTTTAATAATTTACCATGACTTATCAGCCAAATAAGTATAGATGGCAAGTTTCAGAAAACTTACAATTTTCTTTGAACAATTAGAATTGTTATTGGCACATGAGAACATTTTAAATGATGTGCAGAAGTTTGATGTTTTGAATAACCCTTGAATATTGTAGTTTTCAAATGGAGTTGGAAATAAACGATTTTATGATTCCCCTGAAATGATAAACTACCTTACTATGCAATTAATTTTTTAAATAATGGTTATTTAAAATATTCCTTTCTGTTTCCTTTTCTTTATGATATTTAAGGACTGATAGCAGTCCCTCACCCAGAAAGGCCATCTGGTCTGTGTCTTCTCCACTAACAGGCAGTTCTGCAATATTGCTGATGTAGCAAAGGGTCACTCAGGATCCCAGCTGGCATCCTGGAAGAACTAAAAGTGTTCAACACAAATTTTATCTAAACATCAGTTAGTTCAACAGTATGTGTCTGCAATGTCCTTTTGTTCATCTAAGCAAATTTAGGTCACTGAAGTCTTAATTGAGATTAAGGATGGGAGAATATTGTTCTTGAGTCATTTTAAAAAATGCTAAAAATTAGTTATAACATGTCATATTAAACAAATTTAAAAGAAGGGCTTGACTATACTATGCATTCACTATGAACAGGAATTTGTTATTTATCAGGTACTGAAATTTAAGCAGTATTTATAATAATATGAACTTCTTTTTACTCCATAGCATCAAATAATGCAAAACTCACATATCCTTTCTATAGTCTTGCTATAATACAGTACAACATGATAAAAAGGTTTTATTTTTGTTTGTTTTTTAATTTACTTGAAGTCTCTCTCCCTCCCCTGCAACTTCATGCTTTGTATATAAGAAACACACTGCACTGGATCATCAAAATGATAATACATTTTGTTCAAATGGGAGGCAAAATTATAGAGTTGTCCTAGGCAAAATTCATTTTAAGTAAAGGGAAATCTATTAACCACCTGCAGGGTAGCTATATTCCCAACATTTAGCACTTAAGTCTAGCACAAAACAATTAAATGAACACACTAAAGAAAGTCTCCCAAATCCCAGGAAGAACATAGATAAAATGCTAGTCAGAAAATAAAATTTTCAAAGTACACAAAATTACCCCCAAAGTAAAAAGTAGTACAGAATGCCACTTTGGTTTTTATGTGTCTATATTGTTATTTCCTATCTTGAAAAAGGAAGTATGAGGAAACACTAATCACTCTCTCTCCAAAGGAAATTTTGGATTGCTCCATCATTCATTTTATTTGGATGTTAAGAATTTCTGGATCTGAGGTGATTTTTTTCTTGGAAAGGTCCACTATTTCCTGCTTTCATCTGTCCACTGACTTCACCTATGCCACATAGGTTATTCTCCTTTGCAGTTGTGGATCCTTCTTTTTTAACAAACTTGGAACCATTTGGGAGCTCAGTACTAATGCCACTGTTATTGCTGATGCTGCATTTGGTAGCATTTTAATCACCTGGAGAAACTCCAGCTCTTTTATTCTCACACTAAACTCATGCAAAATGTCCTCTCTCTGAAGTCCTGTTTAAAATACACATGGAGTTAACCTCTGCGTTCAGGGGGGCCATGTTTCAATTGAGCAACTAGATACGGAGCCCCTCTTTTGTCAGAAACTGGTACTAAATGTAAAGAAGAGGCTGCCCCCCTTCCCTCAAGGAGCTCACAATGAGTTGAGATGACACATAGAATATTATATGATTCACCCTACATCAGAGGAATGGACAAAGGAATGTCCACCAACTTGTATTCATGGAAGGTTTTTTAGAGAAGATGACTGAGTTGAATTTTGAAGGATAAGTTCTTATTTGACAAAAGGAGAATGGGATGTTCATGTGTTCCTCTTTTGGTGGAGATACTAATGGTCTTGGTTGTGTTTCCAGGCAGCAAGAAAGCTTTGTGCAAATGTGCATATATGTAAGGGAGCATGACATTTTCTGGAATATAGTTCAGCCTGGCTGGAGTATAACAAAGTTGAAATAAAGGGACATGTGGAGAAAGTAGGGAGGTAAGCAGATGTCATAGAAGGGACTTGCCTAAAGAATGAGCTGAAAATTCAATTATGATTTTACTCTTAGTGGCCATCCCAATCAAGTGGTGGGAAATAACAATAAGTACTTCTATTATTACCCTCACCAATACCATCATTGAAGACTGAATATGTAACATGTTTTATAATAAATGCCTTATATATATATTAAATCATTCAATATATCAGCTTTATGATATTTATTATTATTTTAAAGTTTCATGTTTGAAATTTTAAACTTAGAGGTTGTATAACGTGTTTAAGTTGTGCAGCCAGTACCAAGTATAGGCTAGTAACAAATTTTCTCTTTTAACCCAGTCTATTGAACTGTATCTGATATTTATGTTTTATTTTTTTTGAGGTAGATCCATTCCATAAGTTTATATTTCTAAGTGCCATAAGTTAACCTCCCTAATAATGATGACCCAGTGCTAACAATTTCTTTTTTGAAAACCGGTAAAAGTACAGACGTCAGTCCTATCTTGCTTACTCTCGCATGTTCCCTAAAGACTCTGTCATTATGTATATTTTTCTGTCCTCAGACATCTTAGGCTTTTCTAACACCCACACCACACATGTTTAGCTGATGATATTGCCACAGAATTCATTGAAAAAATGTAAGCCATCAGATGGAAACTCCTGTATGTCCCCACCAGCAGCTCTAGAAACCAACAGGCTTATGCTCCAGTCTTTATATTTTCCTTCCTTTTAAGAAGGAGAAAGCATCCTTCTTCCTAATGGATGCCAATTCCTTCACATTGGCTCTGCATGTCATTATATCTTGTCTTCCTAATAAATTTACACTTTCTATTTTTCTCAAATTCTTCTACATTTTCAAGAAATCTCTTTCAGCTGGTTCATTTAAATATCTTTTAATATCTCCCATTTACAAGCCTCCTGGTATCCTACATCTCTTTCCTTTACTGTTCTGTTTTCCTTGAGTTTCTTGCTTAGTTTCATGCAAATTTTCCTGACAGATTTTTCTATACACATGGTCCTCCATTCTTCCAAAATATCTACTCATTCTTTGTGGGAGAAGATTGGAGAGGTTAGGGCTATTTATTAGGCCTGGCTAGTGAAAAAGGAAGGTTGAAATGATACTGCTCCTCAGCATCACATCAGGTCCTTTGATGGCCAAGGAAGTTTTGCGCAGTCTTGCTTGCCTATACTTCAGCCTCACTTTCTTTTTCTTCTCCCATCCTCTATACTTTAGTCCTACTGGTCTCACATCAATTTCTAACATTTCACAATTTTTTAGAGGGAGGGATATCATACACGATGCGTCTGTATCTAAAATTGTCATCCCATTATCATTCCACCACTCCAGGGATAGCCTCAGCTCATTTCTAACTTTGGATATTCCTGTTATTTAAATTCATGATATGCTGCCTTTTCCTTTATATCTTTTATCACTTTTTCAAGTCTGATTGCTTTTGTTGAATTCTCAGCAGCTAGTATATTATCTGTGCACAGCAGTTTCTTAATTAGTATTTTAATGAATAGATAGATCAATAAATATATGAATGAGTGAGGAGTTCTCTATTTCTCCCATACTTGACATAAACTGGCTGGATGTAGCAATGGGCAGCATGCATTTATTTGTTCAAAACACTAGTTAAGTCCTTTTCCATTCATTTTCCACTGTAATTCTGGAAGAAAATCTAAGAAGGAATCATCATAATTATAACAAATCTTCATATCAAGGCAATAAAATCAAAGAGGTTCACAAATTTACTCATGATCAGAATAAGTGGCAAGTTACTTATTACTTACTATTTGAGTAGGTCTATCTGATTGCAATTACTATATTCTAAAATAAAATGTGTCCACATTTGCATTAAAATGCTTAATTCTGATGCTTAAAGTATGATCCAGTAAAGAAAAATATGATAAATCTTCTTCATCAATATTAAAGCCTTCCACTCCTCAGAAAACACTCCTATGAAAAACACATGGATTGGAAGAATAAAATTCATAAAAGTATGTATCTCATAGAGGACTTATGTACAGAATATATGAATAACTCCCAAAATAAGTAATAAAAAAACAAGCACTCCAGTAAATAAATGGTTAAACTCTTTAAAAAGTTACTTCAACAAATAATATATGTGCATGACAAATAAGCATAGAAAAATAAATCAACATCATCCAATATTTAGAAAGCGTAATTTAATTTTAAAAAAAAAGAAAATATGAGCTTTCAATTCCCAAATGGTGGTATAAAACAAAATCTGGCTTCACTATCCCCTCACCAGAAAATTAAAAACAAATATAAAGTGCCAAAATAATCACCAGCAATATCTCAGAACTCAAATAGGAGGATGAGACAGTTCCTGGGGCCAGAAGTGAAAAATCTCCAGGCAAATGGAAAGAGAATCAGACTTCACCATTTGAGATGCCCTTCTCCCCAATATGCTCAGCTCTAAGTGTGTGGAAAATTTCCGCTCATGTCATGATTTCTATCCTAGAGAAAGTGAGATTGAGGTGGACAATCAGCTTCCCTTCTATATTGAGTTCCCTGGAAGGAGAGTTGTTCCTGCCTCAACTCACTGGAAGTATCACAAGTGCCCGAAAGGAAAAATACCCCTGAAGATAATCGGAGACAAGGGGAGGAGATGGAAATATCATCCTTAGCCCTGGAAACTCTGCTCTTTAACTCAAAGGAGAAACCAAATCTGAGAGGGTGTTCAATATAACACTTCCCAAACTGGGCAGTCCTTCAATCATTTACTGGCACGGAGGCAAACCTAGGCTTAAGACACTATCTAGTGCTGAAGAGGAGGTAGTGACCTAAAGAAAAAATAAATAAATTCAACAGGTAAATTACAAAGAATCTCCAGGCAAACACATCCAAAAAAAAAAAGCCAAACAGAGAAGACTGGAATAAATAAACCTCCAATACAAATACATAGTCACAAGAAATAACAACAGAGTCATAACCTCCTCAAATGAACAAAGAAAGAAACCAGTGACTGACCCCAAAGAGACAATGATATGTGACCTTTCTGATGAAAAATTTAAAATAACACTTTTAAGGAAACTCGGTGCTCTCAGAAATTCAAAATTTCATCAGAAAAATTTAGTGAAGTGATTGAAGTAATAATAAAAATATCAGAAATCTTGGAGTTGAGGCATGCATATGTTAAACCGGAAAATTAATTCAACAGTAGAATGGATCAAGCAGAAGAAATAATCAATGAGTTTGAACACAAACTATTTGAAAATACAGTCAGAGGAGAAAATAGAAAACAGAATAAAAATAAATAAAGATATAGAAAATTACCTCAAGTGAACAAATTGAAGAATTGTTGGTGATCAAGAAGGAGTTAAGCAAAAGCAGTGGGTAGAAAGCTTATTTAAAGAAATAATAACACAAAAGTCTCCAAAACTTGAGAAAGATATAAATATCCATATACAGGAAGATCAGAGAACTCCAAACAGATTTGATCCAAATAAGACTACCCCAAGGTATATAATACTCAAACTTTCAAAGGTCAAGGACAACGGGAGGTTCCTAAAAGCAGCAAGATAAAAAAAAAGCACATAGCGTAAAAGGATCTCCAATTCATCTGGTAACGCAGTTCTTAACAGAACTGTAAAGGTCAAGAGGGAATGGGATGACATTTTCAAACTGATGAAAAAAACTGCCATTTAAGAATATACATCCATTGGATAGATGCCTAGTAGTGGAATTTCTGGATCAAGTTGTATGGAATATTATTCAATTTTAAGAAACGACAGTGAGCTAGCCCTGCTTACATTATCCTGGATTAAGCTTGAGCCCATTATTAGAAGTGAGGTGATACAAGACTAGAAGAATGGGCCCCACATGTACTTGCCATCAAATTGGTACTGACTGATTAACACTATGGTGCTCAAAGGGTGGTGGTGTTCAGTAGGGATTTGGGGGGTGGGGGGTAGACCCACATCTGAGAGACGTGGTGAGCACTGTGGAGGGGAGGGGTATGCTTGAAATGTATTTGGGGATGGGAATTAGGAGTCTCAATAGAGGAAAGGGAATCCTCTAAAACTGATTTATGTGAATAGCTGTACAAATTGCTAAATTTACTAATAACCATTTAATTGTACACTTAAAATGGAGTAAAGACATGATATGTAAATTACACTTCAATAAAGAACAAAAAATTGTATTTCTGTTTTGAGTGAGGCAAATACATTTCATCGAACCAAAATGTTTGTACCCCCATAATATCTTGAATTAAAATAAATAAATAAATAATGTGTATTTTAATTTTTAGCAAAAAAAAGAATATGGTATCCAGCAAAGCTATTCTTAAAATATGAAGGAGATATAAAGTCTTTCCCAGATAAACAAAAACCAAGAGAATTCATCACCTCCATACCTATCTTACAAGGAGTGATAAAAAAAATTTTTAATATGAAATGTTAAAAAAAACCACCAATATGAAAAGAAATGGAAACATTTGAAGGTATAAAATTCACTGATAAAAGTAAGTACACAGACAAGCCCACAATACTCTGAGGTCTAAAAGACTAATCTATCATAAATGATAATAGCAATAGAAATGAGTTAAGAGACAGATAATATAAAATATGTAACTTGAGACAAGAAAAGACAAATAGTGCATAGATTGAAGTTAAAGCATAGTTTTCTTTTTTTTTTCCTCTGTTTCAATTTTTTTCTTTGTGATCTAAGATAAATTGCCACCTCTTTAAAATAATTTGTTATATTTATAAGATGTTTTTGTGAGTCTTATGATAATCACAATGCAAAAGCTTGTAATGTATACACTAAAATCAAAAGCAACAAATGAAAAGATACTACTAGAGAATGTTCCTGATGTATAAAGGAAGATAGTAAGAAAGAAAGAAAGAGAGAGAAGAGTCACAAAACAACCAGAAAACAAGCAACAAAATAGCAGTAACAAGTCCCTACTTAAAAATAATAACACTGAATATAAATCAACTAAATTCTCCAATTAAAAGACATAGAGTGGCTGAATAGATAAAGAAACAAGCTCCAACTATACGCCACCTACAAGAAGCCTACTTCACCCATAAAACACACATAGATTGAAAGCGAAGGGATGGAAAAAGATATTCCATTCAATTAGAAAACAAAAAAAAAAAAAACCAGCAGAAGTAGATGTGTTTAGATCAGATAAAGAAAGCTATAAGTCAAAAACTGTAAAAAATGACAAAGAAGGTCACTATATAATGGTGATAAAAATGCTCAAGTCAGCCAGAGAATATGACAATTATAAATACATATGCACCTAGCACCAGAGCACCCAAGTATATAAAGCAAACATTAATAGTTCTAAAGGAAGAGATAGACTGCAACAAAGTGATAGAAGGAGACTTTACCACCCTACTATCAGCAATACACAGATCATCCATTCAGAAAATTAACAAGGAAATATTGGATTTAAATTATACAATAGACCAAATATTTTTAACTGACATTTACAAAATATTTCATCCAACTATTGAAGAATATACATTCTTTTTGTCAGTAAAGGAAATATTCTCCAAAAGAGATCATATCTAAGGCCACAAAACAATCTCAATAAATTTAAAAAAATAGAAATAATATCAAGTATCTTTTTTTGATCACAATTAAATAAAACTAGAAATCAATAATAAAAGGAAAACTTGGAAAATGTATGAATACCTGCAAAATTAACAGCATGCTCCTGAACTACTACTTCAATGACAGAGATCAATGAAGAAATTAAAAGGAAATGTAACAAATTTTTGAAACAAAAGGAAATGAAAATGAAGCAAACCAAAATCTATAAAGTACAGCAAAAGTAGTATAAAGAGCATAGTTAATATCAATAAATGCCTGCATCAAAAAAATAAAAACTGTAACTAAACGACCTCATAATGCCCCTCAGGGATGAGAAAAGTGAGAAAGATCAAACCCAAAATTAGTAGAAAGAAAGAAATAATGTATATCAGAGCAGAAATAAATGAAATTGAGACAAAAATACAGGTCAACAAAACAAAATTTTGGTTTTGAGAAGATAAATGAAATAAACAAAACTTCAGCTAGACTAAGGAAAAAAGGAGAGAACTCTCAAATATATAAAATCATAAATGAAAAAGAGACATAAGAATTAAGACCATAGAAATAAAAAGAATCATTAGAGACTATTATAAACAACTATATGCCAACCTATTAGAAAACCCAGAAGAAATGGACGAATTCCTGAACGCACACAACCTACCAATATTGAATCATGAAGAAATAGAAAACCTGAACAACCAATAAAAGATATCTAAATTGGAAAGGAAGAAGTCACATTATCCTTGTTCACAGATCACATGATCTTACATTTGGAAAACTGTAAAGATTCTGCCAAAAAAACTATTAGAACTGGTAAAGAAATTCAGTAAAGTTGCAGAATATGAAATCAACATACAAAAAATCAATAGCATTTATATACTCCAACAATGAACAATCTGAGAAAGAAATTAAGAAAGAAATCTCATTTACAATAACTACAAAGAATACAAAATGCCTAGGAATTATTTTAACTAAAGAAGGGAAAGTATTATACAAGGCAAACTATATAACACAAATTGAAAAAGAATTGAAGACACACACAAAAAAATGAACAGACAAAATGAAAGAATTAATATTGTTGAAATGTTATCCTAATGTTATTGTTAAGTTGCTATTCAAAGCCATTTACAGATTCAATGAATTCCTTACAAAAATACCAGTGATGTTCTTCACAGAATGGAAAAAAAAATCCTAAAATGGAACCACGAGAGACCTTGAACAGTCAAAGCAATCCTGAGCAAAACAAGCAAACAAACAAGCAACAACAATAAAAAAAAAAACCTCAAAGTTGAAGTCATCACACTACCTGACTTCAAAATATATAGTAACCTAATCAGCATGGTATTGGCATAAATACAGGCACCAATGGGACCCAGAGTAGACAACCCAGATAAAAATCCATATGTTTGCATCAAACTCATTATTGACATTCACATCAAGAATATACAATCGGGAAAGGGCAGTCTGCTCAGTAAATGGTGCTGGGAAAACTATATATTCATATACAGAAGAATGAAATTAGACCCCTATTTCCCACAATATACAAAAATCAGATAAAAATGGAGTAAGTACTTAAATTTAAGACCTAAAACTATGAAAATAGTAGAAGAAAACATTGGAGAAATGCTCTAGGACATTGGTCTGAGCAAAGATTTCTTGAGTAAGATCTCAAAATTACAACAACTAAAGAAAAATACACAAATGGGATTACATAAAGCTAAAAAGTTTCCATGTGGCAAAGGAAACAATAACAAAGGGAGGAGACAACCCACAGAATGGGAGAAAATATTTGAAAATTACCCATATGACAAGGAATTAATAACTACAATGTACAATGTATGTCAACAAAGTATCAGCCATGCAATATGAAAAATAGAGACATTTATTGAAGAAGATACAAGAAACATTGTACATAGGTTTTGATTTGCATTTTCCTGATGATTAGAGATGTTTAGCATTTTTTCATGTTTGTTGGCCATTAGTCTACCTTAATTGAAAAGTTTCTGTTCATGTCTTTGGCCCACATTTGATAGGGTTATTTGATATTTTTTATAGGGAGAATTACAAAACACTGAGGAAAGAAATAGCAGAGGATGTAAACAGGTGGAAAACCATATCATCCTCATGAGTCAGCAGAATCAACATTATTAAAATGTCTGTACTGCCCAAAATGATCTACAGATTCAATGTAATCCCTATCAAAATACGAATATCATTTCTCACAGATATAGAAAAAATAATTCTACACTGCCTGTAGACCCTGTATGTCAAAAACAATCCTAAGCAAAAAGAACAATTTGAGAGGCATCAATTTACCAGACTTCAAGCTATACTACAAGGCCATAGTAACCAAAATAGCATGGGACTGACATGAGAAGAAAGATATAGACTAATAGAACAGGACTGAGAACGCAGTATATAAAACCATCCTCATATTGTCATGTGATCTTTGACAAAGCAGAAAAAAATACATACACTGGGGAAAAGAATCCCTAGTCAATAAATGGTGCTGGGAAAACTGGATAGCCACATGTAGAAAACAGGATCCGCACCTTTCACGTTTCACAAAAATCACCTCACAGTGGATAACAGCCTTGAACCTAAGGCATGGAACTATAAGAATTCTAGAAGAAAATGTTGAAAAAACTCTTATAGACATTGGTCTAGGTAAAGAATTTATGAAGAAGACTCCAAAGGCAATCACAGCAACAACAAAAATAAATAAATGGGGCCTGATGAAATACAAAAGCTTCTGCACGGCCAAGGAAACTATCACAAAAAAAAAAAAAAAACAGACAAGCTACAAAATGGGAGAGAAAATTCACATGTTACACATCCAATAAAGGGCTGATAACTAGAATCTAAATAGAACTCAGGAAAATCAGCAAGAACAAATCAAACAACCCTATCAAAAAGTAGTGATCAGATTTCTGTTCCATTTTCTCTTAAAGCTAAACATACTAATGGAAAATTTTAGAATTATAGACATTTAGATAAACCATTAGAAAAACAAACCTTGATAAGGCATATGATAAGTCTTTCTTCCCTCTCAAAAATATAATTCCTCTCTGTTCTTTATGTTTCTATCTAACTATTAGGTGTTTATTAAGTATGAAATGTTCAATTTCCGTAAGTACTAACTTTGACAGGTAATATCTCTGACATTTCACTTTGACACTTGTGGTTTTTTTCTTTTCTTTTTTTTTTTCTTTTTGTATGCGTGTGTTTTGTTGTGAAGGTGCATCCTCAGTCTTTCAAACGCACCCTTTGGGCTTGTGATTATCTTTCAAAATTTGTTTCAGAGCAATTTTTGTGAAACCATGGATAAGTCAAAAATTTGTTTTATTTTTGAGCATGAGTTCCATCCTGGAACCAATGCAGTGCACACAGCTCAAAATATCAACGAAGTGTTTGGGAAGAATGTGGCTAATGAACACAGAGTATGTCAACGGTTTGAGAAGCTCCATTCTAGTGATGTTAATCTTGAAAATAAGCCACATGGGTGACCTGAGACCAAGGTGGATAATGATGAGATGAAAACTGTAATGGAAGCAAATCCATCTCAACCTACCTGTGAATTAGCAGCAAGGTTTGACGTTACTGCTCCAAGAATATTGGACCATATAAAACAAATTGGCAAGATAAAGAAGCTGGATAGATGGGTTCCACATGAATCAAAAAAGCATCAGAAGATAAATCGTCTCGAAGTTTGCCTTTCTTTGCTGTCGTGACATAAAGAAGAATCATTTCTACACTGTATTGTTATGTGTGATGACAAATGGATTCTTTTTGATAATCACAAGCATTTGGCACAATGGCTGGATAAAGATGAAGTGCCCAACCATAGTTAAAAACCAAATATTCACCAAAAAATAGCTAATGGTGTCTGTTTGGTGGTCCAGTGCTGGTATTATCCACTGTAACTCTGTGACCTGGTCAATCCATTACAGTGGATGTCTACTGCAACTAAATGGATGACATAAAGAGGATGCTTGGTGATTAAGAAGCCAAGATTAGGCAACAGAGACAGGCCAGTCCTCTTCCAAGACAACACTCTACCACCTGTTGCATAAACAATGCTGCTCCAACTACAGTGGTTGGATTTGGAAACTCTCTGTCATCCATTGTATTCCACAGACCTTTCACCAACTGACTACCACTTCTTCCGGGCTTTGGACCATTACTTACAAAGAAAAATATTCAAGTCTCAACAAGTTGCGGAAAACACCTTTTGTAATTTCATCGCCACTCTCTCGACTTCTCTCGCTGCCAGCATAAATGAGCTACCATTAAGAGGGCAAAACTTTGTTGATTGTGTACATACTTTGAGTAATTGTACTGCCTCTTGTTGAGATATAATAAGCTAAACTTTTAATTCAAAATTGGGCATTTCAGATTTAATAATCTAATAGTTTTTCTCTATTAAACTGTGTGTGGAAAGCAAAGTATGCTTTACCCCCATACTTACTGGGAAGAACCAGTGTCTTTCATTGATCTTAGAACATTAACTATCAAAATTATTTACAGACCATTTACCACTCCAGTCTTAAATGCAGAAGCAATAGTCTATAGTCTCTATTTTCACATAATGTTAGAGGTAACGTTTCCACATAAAATGTGTGGTCTATCACCCTCATTTTGCAATGAGAAAATTATGACCCTGAAAGCAAAAATGACAATTGCTCAAGGTCACAAGTTATGATGGTCCAAGTGTTTCCCTACTAGTTAAGAGCTCTTTCCAAATCACAATATTATCATTGTGAAGATGACATAGATATACATGAAGGTGGGACTTTTCACAGGTAATTGTGCCTTCTGCTAATACAAACATGTAAGTTAAGAAATCTTGAATTGTAACACAGAACAACCCTGTTATTAGCATGCTTCCTATTACAAGGTTTGAAAATACTAAGTCAGATTGTAGCCTGTGTCATAGTGGGTGTAAATGATTTAACAACACTTGCCAGGTGGCTGCCCCCAGGAAGATACACAGTGATTCACAGGAAGTGCCACAGTGCTTAGTGATGTCTGCAAAAGAAAGAGACATTTTTCTCATTGGATTCAATCAGGGAGAAAAAATGCTTTTTCTTTCTTTCTTTCTTACTTTTTTTTTTTCTGCTAAAACCCAGAGAGGGATAAAACATTTCTATCTTTGTAGCACAGGAAATGTAAGAAAAAGCTGAAGCAGTACACTGATATGGCAAAGTCATCTTTGAGATAAAACAGGTGGCTGGCATTTTTCTATGTGTAAGGTAGAATTGCGTGTTAAAGATGAATATCTTTATAAAGCCATAGGAATATGGATGAAAATAATTACATATGAACATAATAAGAATATCCTATTTAATAGTACAATATACTAATAAATTACAGCCAACATTTACATGCCAGGAAAATTTGTGAAGTGATGCCTCATTCACTTTAATTATTCAGAAATATCATTTTTGGATAATTATTTGACCAGTTCAGCATTCAAGTTCACAAAGAGATAATGATGTCTGGTAGGGAAAGTTTTCTGTCCTCTTGGCATTGGATGTGGGGCTGCTGAGTCAATGGTCATATTTTGCTCCTTGTGTATTCTATGCTGTGGGGAAGTTGAATTCTTAAGAAGTTACGCTCCAGCTTATATCTGCCAAGGTATATTCCTGTTCCTGTGAATCTTACTGGAATCTGCTACTAAAATCTATGTATAGTCATTTTTGTCCTGTTTCTCTTGACTTAGGGCCTAGTGGTGCCCCTTCGGTCTCTGTAGCTGAGGTACACAACACAAAATCATGTTTTCTGAGACACAGGAGCTGAATATGTAGATTCCAGCTTAATAGATTTAGCTGTGTTGTCCATATATACAGAATAATCCCTATATTCCTGATTTAATGGATTAATGGAATGAAATTTTTTTCACAATATTGGAATTCTGGGCATATATTTACTAAATGTGTGTGTACATGTATCTGTGTGTGTATGCAATCTCAATGTGATTTAATGTCTGCACACTCATAAAAATTTATGTATAAGATTCATAAATGAAGGAGAAAATTCTTTGTAAACTCTTTGGATCAGATTTTTTTTAGGTTTGTTATTGAATACCACCAAATACAGTATTAACTTAATCCTTCTGGTATCCTCTTGCACTAATACACTGCATTATGTTGTGAAAAGTATTTTTTTTTTCATGTTTCAATTTTATCTACAGTAAAATAGGGATGATATCAGGTAGCTTTTTTTCCCACGAAAATCTTCATTACAGTGGCAAATGTTATAATGCACTAAATGCCCAACAATATTAACGTAATTATTGAAGACTTGTTTAGAGGTAATGGGTTAAAGTTTTGGCAGAATTTGTGACCATAAAAGCCTAATTTTTGGACATAATATCTACCTCACCATGGAAACACATATCAAAAAGCTTGATTGTTGTAAATCCCTTTTAGTAGGGCATCCAGCAACATTTCCCTTTGGCTGGAAATTTATGTGGGATTCAGCTGCATGTCCTGGATGCTCTGAGTCCTCATAATCATATTATGTCTGCTCTTGCTTGTTCTGGAACTGGCAGCCTCAGACATGGTGAATTGATTTTTAGTTAGCTGTTCCCTATTTTATTTCTGGTAGAGTTGTTAGCTGAATAGATCTCCATAATAGAAAATGTGCCTTCTCAAGTGGTAAGGTCAGGCTTTTTACTTCAAATTCTTTATTGGGAAGTCTCTTATAAGTAGACATTTAAAATACATATTTTATCTTTAAATCTTATGCTCCAAATTGATATTAATCATGATTTCTGCTTTGAAGGTTTGAAAGCTAATTGAAAAATTTTAAAATAAAATAGTTACATAATATCATGCTCAATTGATACTTTAAAATAGCAAATTTGTGCATAAAGTGCCTATTTTATGGATTTTTAACATATTATTAAATTACTTTTTCTCACAGTTCTCTAGAATCTACATACATTTATATGTATACTGGAAAGTAGACAATATTAAGGTGTAGTACTTTCTCTTTCTTGTATCTCTATTTTCATTTCTCTGAGCCTCAACCTGATCCAATTCTAAAGAGCACCTTCTTCCAACCCACCACACCATTGCCAGAAGACATTAGTTAAGTTGTTACACAGTAAAGAGTAGTCCTGGATTAATAGGAAGGTAAATATTTTCTCAGCCTCACTGTACCACTGTTGATCCTTGAAATCAAAAAAACATATACATATGTGCATATATTATTAATATACTATATTTTGTAATATATCATATAATATATTTTATAATGCATATATTATATTATGCATATATATAATTTGAGTATATCTCAAAAGTTGAGAAATGCTGAAGAAAAGTCACAGATTCTAGCTTGTGGGCCAAACCGAAGTTTATCAGTAGAGATGTCATTTGAGCTGATGGCTATATGAAATAGTCTTGAGAGTCAGCAGGGGAATTACAAGTAAACACAACTAAAAATTTAGACTTGGGTAAAATGTAAATGTTCTTTTCAATTTTCACCTAAATCATTGAATTTTGTCTTATATTCAGCAGGTAGACAACAGATTACTTAAAACTGGATATGGCATGGTCAATCTTACTCTTTAGTATCGACAGTACAGAAGATGAATACAGATAAAACATTGTCAGGGAGACAATTTCAAAATCACGTCAATGATCTAGGTAAGAGATGATTATAAGAATATGCTTCGTTTTCTGTGAATAAATATTTAGCAAGTGCTTTCTCTTTTTATGACAGCAGGGATTTTTTTTTTTATTTCAACATATTACACAGGTACAAATGTTTAGGCTATGTATATTGCCTTTGACCCACCCAAGTCAGAGCTTCAAATGTGTCCATCCCCCAGACAGTGCACGCTGCATCCATTAAGTGTGTATATACCCATCCCCTCCTCCCACCTCCCACCTGTCCAACACCCGATGAAAGTTACTACTATATGTGCACGTAAGTGTTGCT